>ONZH01002185.1:0-241414 GCA_900303285.1 Rhinella marina | reverse complement strand
GGATATAGACACAATTGAGTGCAGGGGCCACAGAAACCGGGTGAGTTGTCCTGGAGACTGCCCCCACCACCCCCCAGTAAAGATGCAGAGTGGGACCTGGAGTACTTGCTCTAAATGCACCAATGTTGATCCAGCTCTGCTCTTGGGTGAAATAACTTTAAGGATGTGTTTACTAAAGGAATCTCACAGATGTGTTAAAAAAGTAACCAAAACTCTACTGGTAAATCCCCACCAATGCAGTACAACCTGCAGCATGTAAATTTAGCGCTTGATGGAGTCAACAGGGTTAATGTTTGGCATTTCACAATGCTATAAACGTATGTATCACTGAAGGCATTTAATCTTTTCACCAGGTATGGATACAATGCTGAAACCAAGCCACCTTATGTCTGTGCACACAGTGAAGCCTTTAGGGCAAGCATGTTATATAACAATAATAATAATAGGTAAATTAATATGTCTACAGTAAAAAATGTTTTTTCCTTGAGTTTGTTCTCCTTTTTCTGAACAATAGGGATTTAATATTTCACCTCTATATCAAGTCCAGTGATTCCTTCTATAAAGCTTGGTTATTAATGGAGTTATTTTAAAAGATAGTTACATAGTCGCGAAGGTGGGAAAAATACACAGGTCTACAAATCCAGCCTATAATCCTACCATGTTTATCCATAGGTAGGCAAAAAAACTCATGTGAGGTGGTCACCAATTGTCCTATATTAGAGTAAAAATTCCTCACCAACTGCAAATATTGCAGTCACAACAAATTCCTGGATCAACATCTCATCTCCAGAAATGTAACACATCTACCTTATGATATACTTACTTGCCACATAGACCCCCCTTTCACCTCTGTTTGGTATTCCAGAAAGGAGTATATTAATTAGGGAGGTGGCTGTCTGTTGTAGTTTTTGGGACTTGTGAACTGCTAGGTGCCCGCTCATAATCTCTGGGTCACATACTACTTGGAGACACTACGCCACTGAAGCCAGTCATTGGCTGTAGAGGTGCATATGACCATGTCCATGCAGGAAGTTTACAGGCACCAGAAGTCCAATGAAGACTGTCCGGTAGGGATGGAGATTGGGAGTACAAAAATAAAAAAAACCTTGAAAACATCTTTAAAGTTTGTGGGCCTTGGAGTGTTTCAACATGATAATGTGGACCTTAGGTCATAAAAGGTTGCACACCCCTGCTCTACTGTATATGGCATTAAAGAGACAATTGGTGCCATGGCTGAATGACTGCAGCAGTCTATGTGACCATGGACAGTTCTTTCTCACTGTCATTCTTCTGGGATCAAAACGAGCGGGGCCATGAACCTTTACATTGAAATGGAGTGGCATTCAGTAGATTTTTTTTTCTTTCTTTTAAACATTTTCCTGGCTCTCACTAAATTTTTGGGGGGCTTGGACAACCCCTTTCATCATGCACGTATAAGGTAAGTATTCTTAACTTTGGCAGCTAGAAAGAACTATTTCTTAATTTTATTTTGTTGCCAAAAACCTACTTTTTATGTTTCCTTAGGTAACTTTTCCAGGTTTTGTCTTACAAAATGAAAAAAAAAATTGGTTATTGTCATGAGAAGTGAAAGGCAGTTCTATCAGGATGAATTGAGAGATTTGTATCTGATGTCTCCCTTGTCATTTAGTGACAGTAGACTGAATGTCTAGTCAGTCTGTTGTCTTGTCTGCCTAGCCAAACAAATGGAGGAAATCTACGGTATAAAACACATGCAGCTACGTATATCACTAAATAGTAACAGCCACATTTTATAACTAAGCAGATGAAAACCATCTTATACTTCATTGTGTTTAAAGGCCCGCTTCCCTTCTGGTCTTTGATGCTAAGGAAGGAACATCCCACTTGTGCCTCTGACACAAAAGAATGGCTTGGCCTGATAGATGTTATCAGTTCTTCCTTTGCATCAGAAACAGTGTTCCAGTTGTGTCATATAAGAATGAGTTATTGTTCAAAGGACTGACTGGCTCCTTTGGGTGGAATTCCTACATCAAATTCAGAAGAGGTAGGAGGGAATTTAGCAGTCATCTAGTCACAGTGAGCCGGGCATGAGCAGAGTACCATGACCAAATAAAGGAAATAAGCCACAGAAGAGAACGTTCAGCTTGTAGCTCTTTCATATGAGGAACATTTGTTTGTCATTCATTGAATTTTGCCTCAGTGCCTTACCCTACTATGTTTTATCTAACACTTTCTTATATTGTTATGTGCCATAACCAGCTTTGACCTGGTATTGTTTTTCGAAAATATTTTGCCTTTTCTTATGTGAAACGTCTTCTCATCCATCCATCTTTTAAAATCTAGAGAAGAAAATTATAGCTTAGGTCAGGTTATTTATTTTGTAAAGGCTCTATGCATCTAAATTGTAACCCTTTTTTTTATTCCCAGTGTACTTAAAATGTAAAAAAAGCAACTTTGCAATAAGTCTTGCTAAATTCATTCTCACTTTTCCTGTCCATTATCTTTATTGCCCATTTCACACTTTACACCTATGAACTGGCAAAGTCTGGATAACTTTGATCTTTGTTGTTTTTACATAGGCATCATTAGATTTTAGTACGAGTTCTACACTTGCAAGAAAATTTAAGTGAACCCTTTTCAATTACCTGGGTTTCTGCATTGACTACTAATAAAAAGTTACCTGATTGTTGGCTTTCTGCAAGAATCACTAATAAAATATGATCTGAGTACTATGAAAGTCATAATTATATTCAAACACAATCTAACTAAACCAATAACACAAACAGTTGTAGCGGTCATGTCTTTTATTGAGCACATTGAGTTTGAATTTAATAACCTATAGATCCACCTTTAGAAGTAATCATCTTCGCCAAACATTTTCTGTAGCTGCAAATACGATTTGAGTAACATCATAGAAGACTTTTGGACCATTCCTCCCTGCATATGTGTTTCAGTTTATTAATATTTCTAGGATGCCTTGCATGCATAGCCCTCTTTAGGTCATGTGACATCATCTCAATAGGATTACAACAAGGGATCTGGCTATTCCAAAACACTAATTTATTTTTCAACCATTTTTTTAGCTGATTTACTTGTGGCCTTTGATTCATTGTCTTGTTGCATGGCCCAAAGTCTTGGATTGCTTCCCTTACATTCTCCAATAAAATGCTTTGATACACCTTATAATTTATTGCTTCCTCGATTATTATAATGTGCCCAAACCCTGGGGCAATGAAGCAGTCACAACCTGCAATGCTCCTCCAGTATGCTTAACAGCTGGGATGAGGTTTTGGTGTTTGGGTGCATTGTTCTTTTTCTGCCATAGATTTTTGCATTTGTGCTAAAAATTTCCACTTTTGTTTCATATGTCCATCGAACGTTTGTCCAGAAGCATTGTAGAATTAGTTGGTCTCGGGAAACCTGAGATTGTTCTTTTGTGATCTTGGTGAGTAGCAACACCTCTGAATTCTCTCCATTTGTACACGATTACTGTATTTATTGATTTACACTCAGGTCTTTATCAATACTTTTGTAGTCTTTTCCTACTTTGTGTTTCAATAAACACATCTTTTGTCAGTAACTAGGCTTTGTGGGCTTTTATTTTTGAAGAGCAAAGCACCTGTGAATCCTACACTTCCAATCTCCTTAACTGAAACACCTTTTGCCAGTTAGTTCTTGGAGAATTCATTACTACAGAGGTTCACTTTTTCTCTCTACAGTGTGGCTGCCTTTTCAATGTACACCATAAAAGACACGCACTGTCTATAATTGTGACATGTCTAACAACGAAACCACATCTTATTAGTAATTAGAGATGAGCGAGCACTAAAATGCTCGGGTGCTCGTTATTCGAGTCGAACTTTTCCCGATGCTCGGGTGCTCGTTTCGAGTAACGAACCCCATTGAAGTCAATGGGAGACTCGAGCATTTTTTGCAGGGGACCAAGGCTCTGCCTAGGGAAGGCTGGGTGAAAACCTGGAAACCTCAGAAAATGATGGAAACACCACGGAAATGGACAGGAAACAGCAGGGGCAGCATGCATGGATGCCTCTGAGGCTGCTTAATCCCACCATTACCCCAAATTCTCAGGCAACAGCCTGGTGGTTATCCTCATGGCAATTGTGCTCACCCAGACCAAGAAAGGCGATGCAAATACCCATCACATGTTAGGGAAGCACCCAACTAGGTGCAACGAAGGTCCATCACCGCCTGCAGGTGACACCACTGCTCATGCTGGCACTGCAGCTGAAATCAAGTTTAGTATCTGTTCTTATCAGTTGCTGTGGCAGCTGGTGGTATAGTGGTGAGCATAGCTACTTCCCAAGCAGTTGATCCGGGTTCGATTCCCGTCTATCACAGGAGGCAATTAAAAATCAGTACAATATCTAATACGTCCCCCTACCTGGGTAAATTGTTTGGAGAGAGGGCCTGTAGGTGGGGGGGGGAGGAGGTTTCGCTGGAAGAGCCAGAGGAGTGCCCCCTGGGCTAGTGTGTGTGGTGGTGACAACAGCCGGAATGGATTTTGAAAAACTGTTGCATCAACCGGTGCGGTATCGATTCTTCTCAGTTTAATACCGTATACGTCCCCTATCTTGGGACCTTATATTTTATGGATTTTTCGACCACGGAAAATGGAAAAAGAGCTTGCTCTGTCCAGGGGAGTGTCTTTCCCACTGCAGCTAAGGGGACGTGTCACAGGTCAGGAGGGAAATAAAAGAAGAACCAAACAAAAATCTGTACAATATCTAAGACGTCCCCTATCCGGGTAAATTGTTTGTAGAGAGGGCCTGTAGGTGTGGGGCAGGCTGGGGGGAAGGAGGTTTCGCTGGAAGAGCCAGAGGAGTGCCCCCTGGGCTAGCGTGTGTGGTGGTGACAACAGCCGGGTGTAGTTAGAATGACGACGCAGGACCCCAACTTAAAAATTTAGCATCAACCGGTACAGTCGTAAATTATGAGATTGATCAAGTGTGGTATGTCTTCTATGTATACTACTCAGTTTAATACCGTATATGGCAGCTATCCGGAAAAATAGTTTGTAGAGAGAGAGAGAAAGATAGGACAAAGAAGTAAATTGTTTGTAGAGAGGGCCTGTAGGTGGGGTGGCAGGCTGGGGGGAAGGAGGTTTCGCTGGAAGAGCCAGAGGAGTGCCCCCTGGGCTAGCGTGTGTGGTGGTGACAACAGCCGGAATGCATTTGGAAAAACTCTAGCATCAGCCGGTGCGGTATCGATTCTTCTCAGTTTAATACCGTTTACGTCCCCTATCTTGGGACCTTATATTTTATGGATTTTTCGACCACGGAAAATGGAAAAAGAGCTTGCTCTGGCCAGGGGAGTGTCTTTCCCACTGCAGCTAAGGGGACGTGTCCATGCTCTGCCTATCACAGGTCAGGAGGCAAATAAAAGAAGAACCAAACAAAAATCTGTACAATATCTAAGACGTCCCCTATCCGGGTAAATTGTTTGTAGAGAGGGCCTGTAGGTGTGGGGCAGGCTGGGGGGAAGGAGGTTTCGCTGGAAGAGCCAGAGGAGTGCCCCCTGGGCTAGCGTGTGTTGTAGTGACAACAGCCGGGTGTAGTTAGAATGACGACGCAGGACCCCAACTTAAAAATTTAGCATCAACCGGTACAATTGTCAATTATGAGCTCGATCAAGTGTGGCATGACTTTTAAATGGATATTGCATGTGGTCACGTACTCCCTGGAACCCCATAGTCACCCCTTCCCTGATGTGCTAGCCCAGAACATTCTCTGCCCCAATTCGCAAGACCTTTTACTGTTTCCGTGTGCTGACAGTGGGGATTTACCAGTGTTGTCTGAGGAGGTGGTGGACAATGGCGAGACACAAGTGTCGGGGGGTGAGTTAGTTGTATGGGAAGTAAGTTACAGTGGGGACTCCTTGGGGGGACTTTCTCATGATGGGACAGATTCAACTTGGGTGGATCAGGCACAGGAACAGATCAATTTTTTTTGTGTTTATTTAACTTTTATTTATCAAAAATAACCAGAGATATTTATTCGTTATCTTCTCTGCGCAGTCTGGCGTTGGGGTTCGTCACTTTGATGGCGAGCTGTGCCGCTCTCTCCACAATGGTCTTTAGGTTCTTAGATGGAGACGTTGTCGGCGATTTCAGCACAGAAGGACTTGTTGCTCATCAACAGAACCTGGACCTCCTTGACATTGTGGACCAGGAATTTGCGGAATCCTGTTGGCAGCATGTGTTTGGTCTTCTACTTGCTACCGTATCCAATGTTGGGCAATATAGATACGCAGGTAATATTATTTTTCACACCTATCCCAAAAATAAAAATGTATGCAGTTTGCGCAAATAAAACTGGAAACTGGACAGAGGGCCTGTAGGTGGAACTCCGGAAAAATTGTTTGGAGAGAGGGCCTGTAGGTGGACCTCCGGAAAAATTGTTTGAAGAGAGGGCCTGTAGGTGGACCTCCGGAAAAATTGTTTGGAGAGAGGGCCTGTAGGTGGACCTCTGGAAAAATTGTTTGGACAGAGGGCCTGTAGGTGGACCTCCGGAAAAATTTTTTGGAGAGAGGGCCTGTAGGTGGACCTCTGGAAAAATTGTTTGAATAGAGGGCCTGTAGGGGGCCCTCCTGAAAAATTGTGCTAAAAGAGTGCCAGTTGGACCTCTAAAAAATGGCGTTTTTTGGGTCAGCGTTAGGCAAAGACGATATGTAGGAGGAGGAGGAGTAGGAGGAGGAGTAGAGAAAAGGAATCGGATACATAAGTTATTTAAATCTTTAGCTGCTTTCCCCCGGAGGAGATTTGAATTCCGGTGAAATCCAGGCTTTGTTCATTTTAATAAGCGTCAGCCTGTCAGCGCTGTCAGTTGACAGGCGTGTACACTTATCGGTGATGACGCCACCAGCTGCACTGAATACCCGCTCTGACAGCACGCTAGCGGCAGGGCAGGCCAGCACCTCCAAGGCGTACAGCGCCAGTTCAGGCCACGTGTCCAGCTTTGAAACCCAGTAGTTGTATGGAGCAGAGTGATCGCTACGGACGTTGGTATGGTCAGCTAGGTACTCCCTCACCATCTTCCTGTACAGCTCCCCCCTACTCTGCCTAGACTAGGGACAGGAGACAGTGTCTTGCTGGGGTGACATAAAACTGGCAAAGGCCTTGGAGAGCGTTCCCCTGCCAGTGCTGGACAAGCTGCCTGCTCGGCTCCTCTCCCCCGCTACTTGGCCCACAGAACCATGCCCTCTGCCGCTAGCAGCGTCAGATGGGAAGAATTGTTTCAGCTTGTGCACCAGGGCCTGTTGATATCTATTCACTCTCATACTCCTTTCCTCTGCAGGGATGAGAGTGGAAAGGTTCTGCTTGTACCGTGGGTCCAGGAGAGTGAACACCCAGTAATCGGTGTTTGAAATTCTTCTAACGCGAGGGTCACGGGATAGGCAGCCTAACATGAAGTCTGCCATGTGCGCCAGAGTCCCAACACGTAAGAATTCCCTCTCCTCACTGGCCTGACTCTCCATTTCCTCCTCCTCCTCCAAGTCCTCCTCTTCAGCCCATACACGCTCAAGAGTTAAGGAATGAGCACTGGTACCCTCTACTGTCTCGCCGACATTCTCCTCCTCTTCCTCCTCATCCTCATCCCCCTCCTCCGATACGTGCTGAGAAACAGAACGGAAGGTGCTCTGGCTATCCAGCGACGTATCTTCCTCCACCGTCTCTTGTGACAAGCGCAAAGCATCCGACTTTATGCTGAGCAGTGAGTTTTTCAACAGGCAAAGCAGCGGGATGGTGAGGCGGATAATGGAGGCATCGCCGCTGACCATCTGTGTTGACTCCTCAAAGTTGCTCAACACCTGGCAGATATCAGACATCCACGTCCACTCCTCATTGTAGACTTGAGGAATCTGAGAGACCTGACTACCAGTTCTGGTGGAAGATGACATCTGGCAGTCTACAATCGCTCTGCGCTGCTGGTAAACTCTGGATAACATGTTTAATGTGGAATTCCATCTCGTGGGCACGTCGCACAACAGTCAGTGAGCGGGCAGTTGTAGGCGGCGCTGCGCTGCCCTGAGAGTGGCAGCATCTGTGCTCGACTTGCGGAAATGCGCACAGATGCGGCGCACCTTGGTGAGCAAATCAGACAGATTGGGGTATGTCTTGAGGAACCGCTGAACTATTAGATTGAACACGTGGGCCAGGCATGGCACATGTGTCAGTCTGCCGAGTTGCAGAGCCGCCACCAGGTTACGCCCGTTGTCACACACAACCATGCCTGGCTTGAGGTTCAGCGGTGCCAGCCACACATCGGTCTGCGCCGTGATGCCCTGTAACAGCTCTTGGGCGGTGTGCCTTTTGTCACCTAAGCTCAGCAGTTTGAGCACCGCCTGCTGGCGCTTACCCACGGCACTGCTGCTGCGCCTAGAGCTACCGACTGAAGGCGCCGTGCCCACGGATGGTAATTCGGTGGAGGAGGAGGAGGGGTTGGAGGAGGAGGAGGCATAGTACGTCTGAGAGACCGTGACCGAGGTAGGCCCCGCAATCCTCGGTGTGGGCAGTACATGAGCGGCCCCAGGGTCATTCTCGGTCCCAGCCTCCACCAAGTTAACCCAATGTGCCGTCAGTGAGATATAGTGTCCCTGCCTGGCAGCACTTTTCCACGTGTCCGTGGTTAGGTGGACCTTCTCAGAAACAGCGTTGGTCAGGGCACGGATGATGTTCTGTGACACGTGCTGGTGTAGGGCTGGGATGGCACATCGGGAAAAATAGTGGCGGCTGGGGACCGAATACCAAGGGGCAGCCACCGCCATGAGATTGCGAAAGGCCTCGGTCTCTACCAGCCTATAGGGCAGCATCTCCAGGCTAAGCAATTTGGAGATGTGGACGTTGAGGGCTTGGGCATGTGGGTGGGTGGAACTGTATTTCCTCTTGCGCTCCAGCGTCTGCTGTAAAGACAGCTGAATGTTGCGCTGGGACACGTTGGTGGACACTGTGGAGGATCATGGAGGCGAAGGTGTGGTTTTCCGGCGGGAGGCGCTCGTGCCGGGGTCCTGAGCAGGGGGTTGACTAGCAGAGGCAGCGAGTGACGCGGGGGGTTGACTAGCAGAGGCAGCGAGTGACACAGGGGAATGAGCAGTGGTGTGACCCGCAGGAGGTGGTGAATGGCCTTGGTTCCATTGAGTGGGGTGTTTAGCACTCATATGCCTGCGCATGCTGGTGGTGGTTAGGCTAGTAGTGGTGGCACCCCTGCTGATCCTTGTGTGGCACAGGTTGCACACCACAGTCCGTCGGTCATCCTCACTTTCTTTAAAGAACCTCCAGACTTGCGAACATCTAGGCCTCGCCACGGGAGCTTCACTACGTGAAACAGTTGCTCATGATGCACCAGCTCTGGCCCTGCTTCTCCCTCTGGCCACACCACTGCCTCTTACAACCTGTTCTGGTGCAGCACTCGCCTCCGCCTCAGAAGCACTGTCTTCACTCGGCATATCAACCCAGCTTGGGTCAGTCACCTCGTCATCCTCCGATTCCTCAGTCTGCTCCCCCCTCGGAATTCCTCCCCTAACAACAACTTCACCACTGTCTGACAACCGTGTCTCCTCATCGTCCGACACCTCTTTACAAACTTCTTCCACTAAGTCAACATTGTCATCATCATCATCATCACCAACAGACTGCGACAGTTGGAAAACTTGGGCATCGGGAACGAGGTCAGCAGCAACCTGAGAAGTGGTTTGTGACTCTGGGAAGGGTCCAGAAAACAGTTCCTGAGAGTATGCCGGATTGCATTCCAAATTTTCCTGGGAGGGGGCAGACTGGGGGGAAGGAGGTTGAGGTGGAGGAGCCATAGGAGTGCTCCCTTGGGTAACGTGGGTGGACTGCGTGGAAGACTGACTGGTGGACAAATTACTTGAAGCATTGTCCGCAATCCACGAGATCAGCTGTTCGCACTGTTGTGGTTTCAACAGTCCTCTACCACGTGTCCCTGTAAGTTGAGACATGAAGCTAGGGAGTGTAGCTCTGCAGAATTCCCCTGCTGCCTCATCAGCAGGTACTGTCTCACCCTGCCCAGGACCACGGCCTTTGCCCCCTGCAGTAATTGAATGCCCACGCCCTCGTCCTCGACCCTTAGCCCTGGGGTTCAACATTTTTTGTATATAAGTGTATGATATAAAAAAAAAAATTAAACGGGCCTGGTGTACTGAAACCCACAAACTTGTTCAGTCTGGTAGAATTAAGTGACGTACAGAAAGTGTCACCTGGACAGATTGTACGGATTGGAGCGAGTGTGCTGAACTGTGACACACAGAAAGGTTACACGCAGCTGAGTAAAATGGATTTGTACCACTGAGCTAAAACAACTGAAAAACTAATTTTTTTTTAAATTTTGTTTTTTTGGGAATGTGACGTGCAGAAACTATCGTAGAACTGACTGACACCCTGTTAACAGTGGCTATTTATACTGCGACCCAGACAAATGTCGCACAGAGAGTATTCTGGATCAAGCTGTAGATGATATTGGTAGCAAATGACTCGGTTGTATTCTGTGACGTACAGAAAGTGTCGCCTGGACAGTATATACGGAGCGAAGCGAGTGTGCTGAACTGTGACACACAGAAAGGTTACACGCAGCTGAGTAAAATGGATTTGTACCACTGAGCTAAAACAACTGAAAAACTATTTTTTTTTTAATTTTGTTTTTTTGGGAATGTGACGTGCAGAAACTATCGTAGAACTGACTGACACCCTGTTAACGGTGGCTATTTATACTGCGATCCAGACAAATGTCGCACAGAGAGTATTCTGGATCAAGCTGTAGATGATATTGGTAGCAAATGACTCGGTTGTATTCTGTGACGTACAGAAAGTGTCGCCTGGACAGTATATACGGATCGGAGCGAGTGTGCTGAACTGTGACACACAGAAAGGTTACACGCAGCTGAGTAAAATGGATTTGTATCACTGAGCTAAAACAACTGAAAAACTTTTTTTTTTTTATATTTTGTTTTTTATATATATATTTTTTTTGGGGGGGGAATGTGACGTGCAGGAACTATCGTAGAACTGACTGACACCCTGTTAACGGTGGTTATTTAGACTGCGACCCAGACAAATGTCGCACACAGAGTTTTCTGGATCAAGCTGTAGATGATATTGGTAGCAAATGACTTGGTTGTATTCTGTGACGTACAGAAAGTGTCACCTGGACAGTATATACGGATCGGAGCGAGTGTGCTGAACTGTGACACACAGAAAGGTTACACGCAGCTGAGTAAAATGGATTTGTATCACTGAGCTAAAACAACTGAAAAACTTTTTTTTTTTATATTTTGTTTTTTATATTTTTTTAAAATTTTGTTTTTTTGGGAATGTGACGTGAAGGAACTATTGTAGAACTGACTGACACCCTGTTAACGATGGCTATTTAGACTGCGACCCAGACAAATGTCGCACACAGAGTTTTCTGGATCAAGCTGTAGATGATATTGGTAGCAAATGACTTGGTTGTATTCTGTGACGTACAGAAAGTGTCGCCTGGACAGTATATACGGATCGGAGCGAGTGTGCTGAACTGTGACACACAGAAAGGTTACACGCAGCTGAGTAAAATGGATTTGTATCACTGAGCTAAAACAACTGAAAAACTTTTTTTTTTTTATATTTTGTTTTTTATATTTTTTTAAAATTTTGTTTTTTTTGGGAATGTGACGTGAAGGAACTATTGTAGAACTGACTGACACCCTGTTAACGATGGCTATTTAGACTGCGACCCAGACAAATGTCGCACACAGAGTTTTCTGGATCAAGCTGTAGATGATATTGATAGCAAATGACTTGGTTGTATTCTGTGACGTACAGAAAGTGTCACCTGGACAGTATATACGGATCGGAGCGAGTGTGCTGAACTGTGACACACAGAAAGGTTACACGCAGCTGAGTAAAATGGATTTGTATCACTGAGCTAAAACAACTGAAAAACTAATTTTTTTAAAAATTTTGTTTTTTTGGGAACGTAACGTGCAAAAACTATGGTAGAACTGACTGACACCCTGTTAACGGTGGCTATTTATACTGCGACCCAGACAAATGTCGCACAGAGAGTTTTCTGGATCAAGCTGTATACGTTATTGGTAGCAAATGACTTGGTTGTATTCTGTGACGTACAGAAAGTGTCACCTGGACAGTATATATGGATTGGAGTGAGTGTGCTGAACTGTGACACACAGAATGGTTCCACACTGCTGTGTGCAATGGATTTGTATCACTGACATAGAACAATAAAAAAAAAACAGGGTTAGATATGGCGATAGCTGCACTACTAGTGCCAGCCAGCCAGCCAGCCAAGCCAGGAGACAAAAAAAAAAATTCTTCTAGCCCTTAGAAGGGCTGTTGGGTTCTTTATGGGTGATTCCTGCCTAACAGAGAACTAAATTCAGGCCCTAACACTGTCCCTGAAAGGCAGCAGCTCTATCCCTAACGACATCCAGACGGCATCTGAGCCGAGCACCGCGGCCAGTCACTAGTATATTCCAGGGTCACCTGATCAGGCCAGCCAACCCCTGCTATCGACATGTAAGGGCCCCACGTGATGCTGGGTGTACCGCAGAGTCTCCTGGCTTGTGATTGGCTGTGTTTATAGGCGCCAAAAAAGCACGATGCGGAAGTTGCCATTTCCTCGAGTATGGCGAGATACTCGTCCGAGCAGCGAGCACTTACGAGTACCCTAATACTCGAACGAGCACCAAGCTCGGACGAGTATGCTCGCTCATCTCTATTAGTAATCAATGCAGAAATCTCAGTAACTTTAAATGGGTCACTTACCTTTTCTTGTAAATGTAGGTCTTTTGCTTTACTAACTTCCATATTGCATTACATACAGTAATTATTGATCTAAGCAGATACAAACTGTCTATTAGGTCATTACTGTCTGAAAGCAGTATATTCTGCTGTCATAACTTTTTTTATACTGTTATGATGTTATTCTGAAATACATAGTAACATAGTAACATCATTTATAAGGCCGAAAAAAGACATCTGTCCATCCAGTTCGGCCAGTTATCCTGCAAGTTGAAATAAATTACATATTTCAAATTATGAATATTGTTTAGAATTACATTATCCTAAATTAAAAAGTTTAGTAGAATTTTGTAAATGGTATTGTGCAACACAATTTAAAAAAAAAAAATCTTTTAAGAATCATGAGGTTATTCTTTCTCCTGATCCTTTTGCTAATTTTATTCCATTGCTTATGCCAAAAACGAATATATCCACCTACCAGGCAGAAAGTGAGATCTCAATAACTATTTGACCTTTCCACACCACTAGTGGAAACCTACTTTAGGATTATCTGTTCCTGTGGGAAAGGGAAGTATCACATACATACACTGCCTGAACAAATGGTCTTTATTCACCTAATAGAACTGTAGCTCATGCTCATCAGACATTTAATCTTAGCTGTTGTTACAAAAATAAAGAGCACTCCTTATGCAGCCATAGATGTAGTGCACCCAGCATATTTTGCATATGTTGTTTTGAGCAAATTAATTCTAAATTAATCAAATTCGACCTAAATCTTCCAATAATTTAGGTCAAATCTGAATTTTTCGCAGTTTGATTCAGGCAATTTTCTTAAAATACCCGACAGGCATTTGTTGCCAAAAGTCAGACATTTTTCTGACCTATACTAGGGAGGCTCGTCCCCATCCCGCCTGCCATTGGCTGCCCCCCCCCTCATCTGCGCACGGGGAGAAGCAGCAGTGGCGGTGCGGGGACCAGGAGCGGCGTAAAGAGCGGAGACCCAGGTAAGTATATTCAATGTGAGGGGCCCGGCATATGGGGGACATTTTTTAGTCTCGGATAACCCTATTAATAAAGAAAAATGTATTTTATGACTGGCCTATTAAAAATTGAACTAGTTTTATATATGTACTTGCATACATGGATGAATGGTCTAATGGACGAGGTGACATGTCATTCCAGTGTCGTTTAAGTGTAAATTAGTGCTAATAATTGGGTGAGCAGACACATCAAGTGCTGCCTTAGTTTTTTTATGCTAATTTTACAGGACTGTGGATCAGGTTCTTCAAAGGTTTGTACCGGATACATTTAACTGATCACCAGTGCTGTAATCTCCATGTGTTATGAAGAAACTTGAAGTAAGTCCAGGATGAATAAGTAGAATAAACAGCTGATTGTTATTCCATTTGATTGTGTATTTATTCACTTTCATTCCTGGCTCGCTCGCTAGAAAACAAAAATATTATTTTAGTCAAAATCTTTTTTTATTATTATTTTTCCATTAAAATTGACTAATGTTCAATTCGTAATTACAGAATAATTTGTTAAAATAATATTATTCCAGGGCACAATGTACAACACAAGATTGTGTATGAAATGAACAACAGAACTGCCTCTCCGGGGCCTAACTTAAAGGGTTATTCCCATCTTGGACAATGGGGGCATATCGCTAGGATATGTCCCCATTGTCCTATAGGTGCGGGTCCCAGCGCTGGGACCTGCACCTATATCGAGAACGGGGCCCCGAAAGTGAAGGAGGGCGCACCGCGTATGCGCGGCCACCCTCCATTCATTTGTATGGGGCCGTCGAAAATAGCCGAGCGCCAGCTCGGCTATTTCCGTTGGCTCCATAGAAATAAATGGGAGCGCACCGCGCATGTGCGGCCCAGCTCCCTCCAAACACAGGGAGAGGCAGTTCTGTTAGTGTTAGGTACCCATCTGACATTGGTAGATGGACCCAACACACGTCTGCCGAGGGTTTCTAAGCAGAGTATAATATATATATGTATATATATAAATGAGTATATATATAAATGTAGCTGGTCCCTACAATGCCCTGAACATTGTAGACTTAGGTTAGGCCCAGGAGAGGCAGTTCTGTTAGTGTTAGGTACCCATCTGCAGAAACTGACCTCCTGTCTGCACAGGAGAAAATGCTCTAGACAGGTAGTAAGACTGGAATCATTTCATCCTATGACCATAAGGAAAAGGTTTAAAATGTATGAACAAAGCAAATTACATGGCTAGAATATTGCTGGTGAGTTATCATTATGGGGCAGATTTATGAAACTGTCTAAAGGAAAAATTGGCTTTGTTGCCTTTAGCAACCAATCACAGTTCAGCTTTAATTTTATCTGAGCATAATATAAATTGAAAGCTTTACTGTGATTGGTTGCTATAGGCAACAAAGCCATTTTTCATTTAGACAGTTTAATATATATCCACCCCTATATGTCCAAAAATGTTGCTGGAATGCCTCTTTAGCCTAGGGATTTATGGAAATGACTGGAAAAATGTCATTATTATCAAAGGGTATGTACAATGAGAAAACGTACTATCCTTTTTCCTCTCATACCCCTTTCTGGGTTAATTGTAAATAACTTCCCTTTAATCACATATAGATGCTTAACTTGAGTTTAAAGTCGCCTACATCAAGTGCAAAACAGTTAATAGACTCAGTGGGGTCTAGAACTGCTGGGATCCTAGGTTCAAATCCAACCTGGGACAACATCTCCATGGACATGGTAGGCTCATTCCATCTTTGGGTGGCTTTTTCCAGTGTGTACGGTGTTTTTTTTTTCTATATTCGTAAAGTGGTGGGTTTATTGGCTTCTTATGTAACTGGCCTATGCCTATGTAAGTGGCTATGTCTGAAAAATGAGATTGTGATCCTATTGCAGCCAGGGCTGGCCAAAGGCCATTGGGGAGATTTATGGTCTAGATTCCACCTTCCCAGATAAAAGTGGACTCGGCATGCATGCTTGGTACCTGCATCCCTGTATTAGTGGAGGCCTTTGAAGCACTACAAATGGCAAAAAGCAGAAGGGACCCAGCATGCATGTGGAACCAAACACCCCCTGATTATATGGAAGCCAAGGTTGGCACATAACAGGTAGGAAATAGTGTTAGGTTCCCGTTCTACAGAGATCACCTGGACGATTCACCTGGAACGGGCCCAGATAATTTTGTACAAAACATATTTGCCAAGAATCTCTAATTTACCAAACAAGCATAGCATTAGCTCCAGAATACTTTATATCTCTATGGCATTTTGTGCTTTATCTGGTTAGCAGTGTGCGGTTGCATTGTATGTATTTTCCTTTTCATTGCAATCAGCCATAGCAACGTGCACCTGCGTATTGGGATGTGCTGACTGAAAACCCCTCTTTTTTTCTTTGTAAGTTTGTATTGGAGGTGTGGCTACTCCATTTGGTCATGCACTCCTGACTAGCCCCGCCTGCTCCATAGACTGATTTTAACTAGTGTAACTATAAAGCCGAGTGGACTCGGCATGCATGCTTGGTACCTGCATCCCTGTATTAGTGGAGGCCTTTGAAGCACTATAAATGGCAAAAGGCAGAAGGGACCCAACATGCATGTGGAACCAAACACCCCCTGATTATATGGAAGCCAAGGTTGGCACATAACAGGTAGGAAATAGTGTTAGGTTCCCATTCTACAGAGATCACCTGGACGATTTGGTGAACGGGCCCAGATAATTTTGTACAAAATATATTTGCCAAGAATCTCTAATTTACCAAACAAGCATAGCATTAGCTGTAAATACTTCATATCTCTATGGCATTTTGTGCTTTATCTGGTTAGCAGTGTGCGGTTGCATTGTATGTATTTTCCAAAAGGTGGAATTTGATTGGTTCTTTTTGGCAACTAAGTTAGTTTTTCTTTACACCAGTTTTGAGAAATCTCCGCTACTGTCTGAACAGCCCTGCAGAATGTTACAGCTATTTAAGAAACAGGAAATAAAAAAATAAACTTCTTATTATCAGCACACATCTCTGGAACAATATTTTGCTGTATAATTAAAAAAAAACTCCATGTTCCGTTTGCTACAACTGACCAGCAGCATATTATTTCAAATTCCGTTTAAATTAACAAAAGTGTTTACTCTGGAGATTGACCACATGAATGCACTAGTGGAAAAGTTTTATGCAAGGGTTGTAAAATTCCAAATGTCTTGTCGATGTACTGACCTGCCCAAAGATATAGACAGGAAGAGTCAAAACAATACAAGAAAGTTCACAGGACATTATCATCACTTCACACCCTATGAAAGGCCTGGCTAGGACTTACGGTAATTAGTTGTCTGTAATCTTCAAGTATAACAATAACAACAGTGATAGTAATAGTCATAGGGTGGAATATTGCTCATGTAAAGACTTTAATTAAGCTGACTGACTTTGCATTCCCTCGCCTATTTGGCTTGCCTACTGTAGGTGTGGTGACAGTCCAACCAAAAACACTAGCAGGTCACATTTTACCAATTATCTGTTCATATACATCAGAATTTTAGATGTGACCTTGAATTGTGTATGTCTTAACCTTGAGCAAGCTTGAAGCATCATATAAGGTCATAAATTTCCCAGGCGGATTAAGTAAATTGCGCTGTTCTATGTCTTTCAGATTAATATAAACCGCTTTCCTAAATCTTCTTTTCCAAGAATTGTAAAAAGACCATCTAGCAGAGTTGACCAATAAAGCTTTCATTGTGTGTTCTTCTGAAGCTATATCAGTGGGTAGCAAATATAAATGCAACATTTCTTATAATGTAGATTATTTCATTGCCACCATATTGGTTCATACATGATATAATGCTATTTTTAGAGAATTGATCTGTACTACTTTTTGCTAGGAAAGAAGGCCACAATCACAAATATCCATTCTTCCATATCACATCTGTGGATATTGGAAGATGTGCATTAGCATACAATGGTTTATTTGTTTTTATCAGCCATCTAGCTGTTGCTATTTTGTGGTATTCCCTTACTGTCCTTTTCACTTACTGTATCCAGTAGTAAGCAGGCCAGAGAACCCCTATACTTTTACCAAACTGCCCAATAGCCCAATGTCAGAGTAATGCATGTGTCAGGAGTTTACCCAGCCAAAATTCTGTGCAAGGCTGTGCTGAGGGGGTTGACATGCTGACAAATTAAGCTACGGTCTGTCGACCTATGAGTGAGGCTGGAAGCTGAGCCAATTGAGTTCCCAACTCAGCATCCAATCCCAGAGCTAGGTAGGGGATTTAAAGGGGTTATCCCACGAATAATGTAAAAAATGAAAATCAGACATCATATTGTACATGACAACCTCTTTTTAACAAAGCTAGTGTCACGCGAGGTCGGCGTCGCGCTCCCTCTGCACGACATCGCCGGACCTCTCCGCCCCCCTAGAGACGAGCAATAGGGAATTGAAGTGCTGGTCTTGTCAGCCAGCACTTCATGAGTTAATTCTCTGTTTGGGTTTAGCCATGTGGTGCTGATCACACCACATGGCTACTTTACATATTGTTTGGACAGCTTGCTCCGCCTCAGGTCATGTGATGCTGGCCACATCACATGATCCTGGGCGGGCTATTTAAAGATGGCAACTGCCTCACTCAGATGCCTGTGATTTGCTTACACCATTGATCAGTGCTTGTGCGTTCTCAGTTATTGGATTGTTTACTTGGATTTGGATTTCGGACTTTGGACTTTTGACTTCTCTCTGCTTGACCCCTCGGTATTTACGTGACCTCCTGTGTTTGACCCGGCTAGCTGACCATTCTATATTGTGTTTTGTTACGTCTGTGTTTTGTCTGTCCCTGTGTACCCTCTCCCTTCCTGCGCACTTATACAGTGTAGGGACCGCCTTCGTGGTTGTCCGCGGCTACCTAGGGCCGTTTGAGGCAAGTAGGCAGGGAGAGAAGGAGGGGTTAGCTCAGGGCACACTACCCTTGTCTACCCCCTCGTGACAGCTAGATAAGAAATTAAGTGGTCCTATACAGATACATGTTATTGAATAACTCAGTAACTATAAACATTTTTTAATGACATGCAATTACAAAAGTATTCAGATCCAGGTACTTGTTTGAAAACTGTAGAATATTTTTCGTGGGACAACCCCTTTAAGTCTGCTACTCAGTCATGGCCAATTGCTGGTGATTTTGTATGTGTCCTGGCTCTGTTTGTATCTTTGTGCTTTGTACCTGAAAGCAAGACTTACTTGTTATTCCTCTGTGCACTGACCTTGGCTTGTTTTTGGGATTAACCCCTGACCTGCTGAACTAACTTCTATTAATTCTCATGGTATTATGACCATGGCTATTTTCCAGATTAACTTCTAATCTGCTCTTTGGGCCCTCTCAGACTCTCCTGGTTTTGACCCCCTTATTCATCTACTACTCTTGTATAGCGTCTAGAGAGTTCAAAGCAGTTTTCATCTGCCCTTGCAGCAGAATCTGAACCTAGAGGATTTCTGAGCTTCCCACTAGCTGGTTAAATCGTTAAAGAAGAAAAGTAGCAGTTTCTGAGATTGCTGGCTGTGGTTGACCATGATGACCAGATGGTGACCATGGTATTTCATTGCGACATGGAGTGTGATTTCTTTTATTATGAAATACTGTACAGAGGAAATTATCTTAGATTACCTATTAATACAAGCATGTGCAATATATAAATACATAAATAATAACAAAGTGGTGTGTGATAATTGCATGTATATTAGAAACAGAATACACGTTGCTCTGTTTTCATAGTCAGTTTGCCCAATGGAGAGATTTGAAGGCTGGTTCATATGTACGTGGTGCTCCAGTATTTTCCCTTAGGTATAGTTAGAATAGAACCTCTAGGGCAGGGGTGGGCAATTAATTTTCCCATGGGGCCGCATGAGAAATTTGGATGGTTTTAGAGGGCCGGACTAATATAATTAACTCCGTTCTACCCAATACTGCATATAGTATATATACTATTCAGAGGTCGCACTACGTTTTTTGCAAGAGAGTAAAAATACTCCTCTGACCATTTTTGAGGAGTATTTTTACCCGAGGAGGAGTACGAAAGTTGGGGTCATTTATATACATAATATATAGGCCTGCACTTGGTCATATCTGGGTTGGAGGCTGCATTTGGAGCCGCTGTTGCAGATTCTGTCGAAAGACCGGGCAAAGAGCCTTGTATGCAGCACTTTTTTGTTCGGTAAAAAGACAGATCCTGAACGAAAACTGAACGGATCCCATCATAGTTGGTGGAGTCTGTTTAGCTTCTTCCCTGTGGGGTGACAGGAGGAAGGGGAGAAGTGTCACTAGTGGGGTGACAGGAGGAGGGGGCAGCAGGGTCACTAGTTGGGTGACCAGAGGAAGAGGGAGCAGGGACACAGGAGTAGGGGGAGTTCAGTCACTAGTGGGGTCACAGGAGGAGGGGGGAGCAGGGTCACACTTAGAGACTATGCTCCTCATTATCCTGCATACAGAGAAGGGTGCTAGTTATGGGGTGATGGACAGAACAAAAAGGAAACAGAGGGGGGTGCAGAGAACTGGGAGAACCATGATTGGGGGAGGGGGGAAATCACTCACTTGAAGACAGGCAGGCCAAGTTTTTCACTACTACAGCTCTCCCACCCCCATCCCGCTCCGCCCGGTGGCTGGGGGGGACACAGGCCCAGGGGCAGTTCTTCTCTCAGAACGGGGATCAGTTACATGAGTCCGTGACTCCTTGGCTCTTCAGCGGCCCTGTCATGTGTCCCAGGATCCTTGGGCAGCGCGCCGTGCTCTCCTTACAACAGCCACCCTGGGAGCCGGCCCCCACCCCTCTTTCCAGCTCCAGCCGACTTCCCTTGCTTACAGCTGTAGCTCTCCAGCGCCCACCCAAATTAACCAATAACAAAGCTCCTTACTTTAAGGAGCTTTGTTATTGGTTATTTCAGGCACAGGCAGCATCGCTGTGCTGCCCATGCCATTCACAGCTCTGATGAAAAACAGGGAAAAGTCTAAGGCTGACTCAGGCCGGGCCCCTTGCCCAGGTCTGCTCTAGGGGAACTGATGGCAAAACTGATCCTATAGTGTTCTATAGGGTTAGATGGCTGGTGCATCAGCTGTGATGTGGAATGTCTTCTCAAGCAGTGTGGAGAAATGTTTCTGTCACTTTCACAAAACAGATATTGCCACAAGAGTGCAGTTCTCATCCTCAAGGAAAGGGGTGTTCCCAGTTAGTAAAGCATACAGGAGAAACTTTTGGACATGGAAGGTTGGACAGATAAAATATGCTATGTAAGTAGCTGTTACTTTGTGATCATTTATTCCTTCATGGTATGGTATTATGCCATGTTTACAAGCCATCTTATGCAGTGGAGGAACGTTTATGGAACAGATGGCATTATGATTTGGTATTAGCTAAATATAAATTAGATTACATATCTCACCACCTGCTGTGCAGACATGGCAAATAGCCCATAGAGTTCAACTCTGTACTAATGTAGCTTTATGTGCTTGCCCCTCAATCTGAACCTAATGTTCTATTCAAAGCCCCTTTGCTTCCTGTCTCATTAATGCTTCAAACTCTGTGAGGAAATGAGATACCCTTTACAGGCTTTTGTAAGTCATCTTGAAATCAGAAGTGAAGGAGATCTGCAGATAGATGTTCACCATGGAGAATTAGTTCAACAAAATTCTTGTCTAAAATGTTTCTTCATCTAACTCAAATGGGAGAAAAATCTAAAAATCTCAGTAAAAGTTTTTTTTTGTGTGTAACATTTTGGATTTTTACACCACTCACCAAGTGAATGGGAAATGGGCATGTATACCAGTGTTAATTTCACTCTAGATTTATCACCTGCATATTTTTAAAAAAGTGCAAAATTTGTCAAACTCTTACTTTCTTAAAGGGTTGTGTAGACAGTGGAGTAACATCTCAAGACATGTTAGACTACTTTCACACTAGCTTTTAACTATTCCAGTATTGAGCTAAATACCGGAATAAAGCGCTTCAGTTTTGTCCCCATTCATTGTCAATGGGGACAAAACTGAACTGAAGACTCCTAAAAGCATTCCGTTCCATCTCCAGATCGGAGAGCAAACCGCAACATGCTGCGGTTTGCTCTCCGGTCTAGGCATCTGCACCAAGACGGATCCGGAATGGCCTCCAATGCAAGTCAATGGGGACGGATCCGTTTGGTGTGACAGACTAGTAAACGGATTTGTCCTCCATTGACTTTCAATGGAGTCCATGACGGATCCGTTTAACAGATGGTAAAGATAATACAACCGGATCCGTTCATTACGGATCCACATGGTTGTATTATCTGCACTGCTTAACGCTAATGTGAAAGTAGCCTTAAAGAGGACCTGTAACATCTCATGACATTTCTTTTTTAATAACTACTTGCATTCTCCGTGTAATAACAATTCTGGATCATCTTTTCTTATGACTCTATGATGTTCCTTCCTTTATTATTTCTGATAGAAGTTATAAATCGCAAGCAGTTTAAAATGAAGTTGTAGCTGGGTGTTATCAGTTGGAGGCGTGTACTTACACAGTCTGACACTGGCAGCATTTGTTGGATAGTCTCAGACTGTGCAGAGACACACCCCAACTGGTAACACCCAGCTACAACTTCATTTTAAACTGCTTGGGATTTATAACTTCTATCAGAAATAATAAAGGAATGGCACTACACAGAGACATAAGAGTAGATGCCCCAGAATTGTTATTACAAGGGGCAATATAATTACTTAAAAAGACATGTCAGGAGAGGTTACAGATCCTCTTTAAAGATACACCAAATGTGTCATTTTGCAAGATTTAATACACTGAGCAAAAAATACAGCAACATGGAGACCTGCAAACCTGACTTTGAAAATCCTGTTGATAAATTTTCTCCAATGTGCACACACACCAAAAGTTAACCTAAGGCTACTTTCACACTAGCGTTAGTACAGATCCGGCGGGTGAAGGGACCCGCTGGATCCGTACTGAATAATACAACCTTGTGGAGCCGTAATTCCGGATCCGGTTGTATTATCTTTAGCATCTTTTAAACGGATCCGGAATAACCTCTATTGAAAGTCAATGGAGGACGGATCCGTTTACAAGTGTGTCCACACCAAACGGATCCGTCCCCATTGACTTGCATTGGGGGTCATTACGGATCCGTTTAGGTGCGGATAACTAGGTCGGAGAGCAAACCGCAGCATGTTGCGGTTTGCTCTCCGGTCTGAAAATGGAACGGAATTCTTTCAGGAGCATTCAGTTGTCTTCAGTTCAGTTTTGCCCCCATTGACAATGAATGGGGACAAAACTGAGGCGTTTTATTTCGGTATTGAGCCCCTATGACCTCATGAGCTCAATACCGGAATTCCATAACGCTAGTGTGAAAGTAGCCTTAGTCACAGGATATGTTCAATAACATACTGTAAGTTGTGCATTTTGTTTGCACATTGATCTGCACTTTCTGCTAATTAATAGGTCAGTGAGTGACCTTAAACTTATTGTTTAGTTGACTGAAAATCTGTTTGGTTTGCTTGTTTGTTATGCTTTCCTATTCTTTGTAGGAGTATTTGCAAAAGATAACTACTTCTATATAGTTATACAAAATGTAAATGCAGTTCTTTTTTAAAAGCTAAATTTTGTTTAACTTTCTTGACATTAACATATCTCATGCAATGTAGTATGAAAGTATAGAGGTGAGGACCTTGGAAAAAGTTATTCACCATCTGGCGTGCAGCTTATTCCTGCAGGCTCACTAGGCACATGTCTTGACATCATAGTTCTCTCTGTTTTAGTAAACCATATAAACAGCGCGGTTTGTAAAAAATAAACACATTTTGGAGTTATTTTCTTAATGCAATTAGAGATACTATTTTTCTGGCACACCATATAACTGGTGTGACTGTCTCTTTTCCAGTGCATTGGGAGCAATATTTAACAGGGTGCACACGCACTTGAGAATTTTCCTGCAAAGGATTAAACAATGGCAATAGCGATGAACAAAGTTTTGAAAAATTCGATTCAGCAGCTTCGCCAAAGTTCAAGAAGAAATTTGATTCATAACAAATTAATTTGTCATGAATTACTATAAATCAAGTATACCCAGGCCAATCTGCATAAAACAGTGGCCTGTAATACTGACGCACGATAACTAATGATAGCTAACAGAATGGATTAACTATGAATATTGGTGCACTGCACTCTTATGTACACGGCGATAATTTAGACCTGCCTGCAATACTGATGGCTAGTGTTGAGTAAAGCGAAAGATTCAGAGCGGAATTCGGTCTGAAGTTTAGGAAAACTTCGCTTTGCAATGAAGCTTTGTGGTAACAAATCAGATTTTCCAAAAAATGGGGGCTGCACATGTTACAAAATGAAAGTAAGAAGCCCGGAACGTGAGATCATGTTGTGAAGCCAGCCAGTCCACAGATCTCCATGTGATGTAAAAGCCCTATAAAACCTTCACCAGGAGCGGTCTCCGCCATTATCCCGTGAGCTGAGCACAGAGAGAGACGTGACAAGTGCTCATGTGCTAGGGACAGTGTTGCTGAAAACCATTAATGTTAGATATTGGAGAGGTAGAGTGCAGGGAGACTGCAGGGAGAGTGTATTGTTGCATGCATTACGTTCTTGTGCTCCAACATTCAGAGTTAATCCATTCTGTTAGTGATACAGTTAGTATGCCTCAGTATTACAGGCAGGTGTGATATATCACTGTGTGCAGCACGTTCTAGTGCACCAACATTCAGAGTTATTTTAGTGACACCGTTACTATATCTGGAGGGGTAAACCGCCTTCTACTCAGGAGACTGCCTATGAGGAACACACTAGCAGTGTACAGTTTCATAAAAGCAGCGGCAGGCAGGCATCATGCCGTGGTGGAGGGAAAATGCCATACTCGCCAGTTTGGGAATTTTTCACTTGGGGACGTTAGTGTGGTGGTATGCAGGATGTGTGAGCAGAAGGTAACGCATGGCCAGGGTGCTAATATTGGCATGACGGTCTTGCGTTAACACATGGATCGTCACCAGAAAGCGTCATGGGAAAACCATGCAACTCATTTAGTGTTACAGGCCCGCACCTCCTCTCCAGCAGTCAGGACTTGTCAATACCAGCAGAAGGTAGTTGTCATTCCTTCCCATTGCCTTCTATGTAATTTATTGCTCCTGATTCTCCTCCTACTCCTACTCCTCATCACTTATTTCGACAGCAAACGATCATTGCAAAATGACAACATTATGCGTGCACTCATCCAATGGTGCGCCTGGCCAAGTTACTGGTACTACAATCCCTCCCTTCCCATGTAGTTGACTCTGCACATTTGAGATAACTGATGACTTGTGCCCACCCAAGGTGGAGAGTCCCAAGTGGACATTACTTTTCCAAAAAAGCTGTGCCATCCCTACACACGTATGTTGATCAGAATGTGGGCCAGTCTTTGGGCCTCTCGGTGTCTGGTAGAGTTCACACCAGCTCTGATGTATGGAGTTATAACTATTGTCAAGGACAATATACACTCACCGGCCACTTTATTAGGTACACCTGTCCAACTGCTCGTTAACACTTAATTTCTAATCAGCCAATCACATGGCGGCAACTCAGTGCATTTAGGCATGTAGACATGGTCAAGACAATCTCCTGCAGTTCAAACCGAGCATCAGTATGGGGAAGAAAGGTGATTTGAGTGCCTTTGAACGTGGCATGGTTGTTGGTGCCAGAAGGGCTGGTCTGAGTATTTCAGAAACTGCTGATCTACTGGGATTTTCACGCACAACCATCTCTAGGGTTTACAGAGAATGGTCCGAAAAAGAAAAAACATCCAGTGAGCGGCAGTTCTGTGGGCGGAAATGCCTTGTTGATGCCAGAGGTCAGAGGAGAATGGGCAGACTGGTTCGAGCTGATAGAAAGGCAACAGTGACTCAAATTGCCACCCGTTACAACCAAGGTAGGCAGAAGAGCATCTCTGAACGCACAGTACGTCGAACTTTGAGGCAGATGGGCTACAGCAGCAGAAGACCACACCGGGTGCCACTCCTTTCAGCTAAGAACAGGAAACTGAGGCTACAATTTGCACAAGCTCATCGAAATTGGACAGTAGAAGATTGGAAAAACGTTGCCTGGTCTGATGAGTCTCGATTTCTGCTGCGACATTCGGATGGTAGGGTCAGAATTTGGCGTCAACAACATGAAAGCATGGATCCATCCTGCCTTGTATCAACGGTTCAAGCTGGTGGTGGTGGTGTCATGGTGTGGGGAATATTTTCTTGGCACTCTTTGGGCCCCTTGGTACCAATTGAGCATCGTTGCAACGCCACAGCCTACCTGAGTATTGTTGCTGACCATGTCCATCCCTTTATGACCACAATGTACCCAATATCTGATGGCTACTTTCAGCAGGATAATGCGCCATGTCATAAAGCTGGAATCATCTCAGACTGGTTTCTTGAACATGACAATGAGTTCACTGTACTCAAATGGCCTCCACAGTCACCAGATCTCAATCCAATAGAGCATCTTTGGGATGTGGTGGAACGGGAGATTCGCATCATGGATGTGCAGCCGACAAATCTGCGGCAACTGTGTGATGCCATCATGTCAATATGGACCAAAATCTCTGAGGAATGCTTCCAGCACCTTGTTGAATCTATGCCACGAAGAATTGAGGCAGTTCTGAAGGCAAAAGGGGGTCCAACCCGTTACTAGCATGGTGTACCTAATAAAGTGGCCGGTGAGTGTATGTTGTTCACAGCCACTGAGTAAATGTGTTTCTGGCCCACACACATCAGCAACTTGGCCAGGTGATGGTAATGCCGCCTCTGCGTTTTAATGCTTGGATTTCTGCACCAATGTCCTCTTCTGCCTCCTTATCCTCCACCGACTCCTCACCCTCTACTCTGGGCAGAGTTCACAGTGATCCTCCAGTATATCACCTGTGCAAAACTAGGCATTGTCACGCAGTTCTGCGCATCATCAACCTGTTCAAACAGAGCCACACCGGGAAGGAACTGCTCTGCGTCATCAATAAAGAAAGCTAACATTGTCTGTCTCCTCGCCAACTGGAAATAGGAACCATTGTTACTAATAAGGGGAAGAAAAAATTGTCTGTGCAATGCCAGGGAGGGCTGATCCATGTGCCCTGCATGGTGCACATCTTTAATCTTGTTGTCACCTGGTTCCTCAAGTCTTCCCACTGAACTGGAAGAGCTGTTAAATGTCCAGGAAAATGTGTACGCACTTCAGCCACTTTTGCAAAACACACCCTCCTTGCTGCAAAGACAAAATGCTATTCCCCAACATCACCTGATATATAATGTTTCCACCCATTGGAACTCCATGCTCCATATGTTAGACTGCTTGTATGAGCAGAGGAAGGCGGTCAACAATTTCTTAATGCAGCAGACGGACACGTTGTAACTTCCACTTTATTTGTCAGTTGGCAGAACTACAGCATGAATGATGTCATTCCACTCCTGTATGTCCTGAAGGGGATGCTGAGAAATCTGATTGGCCAGGGGACAGAAGATGTGGCGCCTACATCTCATGGCTACCTGACCCCTGAGGAGGATGAACTGGCAGTGGAGGAGGATGAGGACACGGAGGAGGACATAAACTCCCTCGAATTTTATACACAACTGGGTGGTTCATCTGCCCAAGCAACATGATAGGAGCAGGAGGAGCATGAGGAGTTGGACAAAGAGAACGCAGATGATCCCGACAGACCATGGCAGTATGCAGTGGAGATGGAGGCAGGGAGGCCCTCCAAGTCCTTTGCAGAAATGGCCAGGTGCATGTTTTCTTGTTTGTGTAGTGACAGCCGCATTGTCAGGATTCGGCAGAGGGATGACTACTGGCTACCCACATTGTTAGACCCTCGCTACCGATCAAAAATGTTATACCTTCTGAGAGGGATGCAAAAATGGACTACTATAGAGACATGCTGTGTAATTGGTTGGTTGCGGCCTATGAGCACCATTGCCCGTCCTCAGGAAGGTCTGACCAGGGGGACCCTCTGTGCTCACGATCCACTTCCATGACTTGTTGGAGGGTGAGTGGGCAGAAACAGCCCCAGCTCCATAAGCAGCAACTTAAGTCTGGAGTCTCTGATGAGCAGTTTTCTTCAGCTGCCTTCTGAAGAAACCAGCAGCCACAGTGGGACTTGCAGCAGAACCTCAACCAGCAGATGTGGCATACTTGGGCTGCACCCTGTTACCCATGATCCAAGATCTCTGGGCCTACTGGGCATGCAAAATGCGGACGCGACTGGCCAAGTTTGCCATGGGCATGTTTTCCTGCCCGGTCAGTAGAGAACTTGCCTTTCGTCCCAAAATGTTGAGCGACTAACATAAAGATGAATCCAGCGTGGATCAACTGGTGTCTGATGCAACAGAATTCTGCCGCTCATGATCGTACTATAGTGTGCTGCCACACTGGAATATTATGTAAAATGGACCGTTACTTCTGGCCACTTGCTGTTGCCACCATTCTGATGCCACCTGCTGCCTCTACTGCCATGGGGCTTCTTGGCATACTGATATGTACATGTTACATTTTTAAAAGGATATGCATGGCACTGGGCATTGCTATCACACTGCTGTTGGGTTCTGCCACTACTATGATCTGCCACCATCTTATGCTGTATGTCACTGCTGCTTCCCCCACCCCACTCTGTCATGGGGCCACTATTGTCACTGTTGCTGCCACCCTCCCCACTCTGTCATGGGGCCACTATTGTCACTGTTACTACCACTGCTGCTGCTGCCACCACCCTCACTCTGTTATGGGACCACCACTATCACTGTTACTGCCACTGCTGCTGCCACTCTCCCCACTCTGTCATTGGGCCACTATTGTCACTGTTGCTGCCACCCTGCTGCTGCCACCCTCCCCACTCTGTCATAGGGCCACTACTGTCACTGTTATTGCCACTGCTGCTGCTGCCACCCTTCCCGGTCTCCCCTGCCCATGACGGCACATACACCGTTGGCCTAAATCTATACCAGCTCCCTTGCTGGCGTAGATTTAAATTATCTTCTACGCCTAAAATAGGTGTAGAAAATGATAAATGAGACACACTGGAACACCCCCATGCCACACTCCCTTTTTTACACCTGGCGTGAGCGGGGAAAAGTCACAGATTCTGTGACAAATCCACTTTGCGAACGAATGTGTGACAGATGTATGTCAAAAATTGACATACTGTATATAATAATAAATTACCCCCTATGTTTACAGTGTATGCTTCAGAATCTGCTAATTTTTCAGGTTGGAGGCAAGTTTACAAGGGGGTTGGAAATGAGTGGGGTTTTTTTCCTAATCATTGGCCTGTATAAAAGAGTATTTAGTCATTAAAAGGTATAAATGATAGAGGATTTTCTATCTACTGGCTAACAAGGTACAAAGATAAGTGTCTTAAAAAATCCATCTGGCTGTGAACGTAACAATGATCTGCAATTTTTCATTCAATTACATATATGACAGGAACAGTAAAATATGGCACAAATATGAATTCTGTATAATGTTTTGTTAGCATAAAATTGTCCTGAGATTTGGCCACTTTTCGATTGCACCTACTTGACTTCTCTGAGAAGAATCATCAACAGAATGGATTAATGTGTAGTCCTGAAGACAACACAGACAAGCCGCACATGCGTGTCCATCACAGCTTCATTCACCAGGTATGACAAATATTAGCGGCCCTACCACTTCCACCAATGTAAATTCTCATCAAAGAAAAAATCATTTTAATACATTTAAATTGATAAGTTAAAATAATTTGCAACATATTAGGCTTATTTCAAACCACCGTTTACCGATTCAGCAGGCTGTTCTAGCCGGACGCTACTGGAATGCTGTCTCACTCCATTAACTATAATGGGTTCTGGCGAAGAGCCAGCCGAAACCCAGCAAATATGCCAAGAATCAACCAGACGATTGCTGCGCTCAGCGGTTTTTGCCCTTCCGATTCCTGGCATTCTACTACGGAGCAGCCTGCTGGAAGGCTGTACCGCTAGCATGAAAAAAGCCTTACATGTAACTGGAAATGCATGTAGCAGAAGAAAATATGCAAGGATTTTAAAGCATTCTGCAGATTATCAGATACCAAGCAGATGATAAAATTCATATAAATCTGCAGCAAAATCTCCATCTTATGAGCTGAGGCTATGCAACTACAAAATCCTGTTGCAGACTTTTTGTATCATATCTGTAGATGTCCTAATAGGACCAGTTTTCTGTTTTAAAGAGGACCTGTCACTAGGCTTGACTTGTCTTAGTAAATACTTCCTACTGAGGCATATTTTCTAAGAACCCTGTGCTGTACAATATCTCCATAATTGCTACTAAATATATATGAATACATTGGCAACTGTCTAGTTAGCGCTGACTGTCTCATACTGTACTGGAACACACCCCTTTTATCCAGGTAACTGGTCACACCCAGATTTTTTTAAATGAAACTTCTTATAGGAATAAAAGACGAATGGCACTTTTATGAGCAGCAGGGATTTTCCTATTGCCTTATCTTCTCCTGTTTACTAGTATTTAAGGTGATTGCTATGTCATTGCCTTATATCTGATCTTTGGGCCAGATAATCAGCATGCTCAGCTTGGTTAATGTAGGGAAGAGTTTCTGTTTTGTTAGACATTAAGTATTCAAGAGTCCTTGTTATTCCTTATATCCTGTTCCTAGCCTAGATTTGTGTTGTGTTAGTGCAGCTTGTTTCTTTAAAGGGGTATTCCAATTAGAGAAACGTATCCCCTGTCCACAGGATAGGAGATAACTAATAGATAGGTGAGTGACCTAGCACTGGGACCCCCACCGATCACAAGAATGGGCATCCTGTACCCCTTGTTGCCCCCCTTAAATGTACGGAGCTGCTTGCCGTTTTTCCATTCATTTATAAGGGAGCACAAGAGATTGATGGAGTACAGCACTCAGTTACCTCTGGCACTCCCATTGAAAGGAATGGAGTGGCGGCTTGCATTTCCGACCAGTCACTCCATCCATTATCATATTAAGGGGTCATGGGTCCTTTTCCATGTTTAATTGCATGCTTTGTCCCTTATAGCATCAGTGCAGTGTCATTAGATTCACTGGATGGCATATAGTTAAACATAGAAGAGGAAACAGCATTCACACAAGCGCCGCATCCCCTTCAAGTGACTGATCAGTGGGGTACCTGGAATAGGAGCCCTGCTGATCTGATATTGACGACCCATTCTGAAGATACAAAATAGAGAGAGGTGGCCAGCACGCCAGGTAAATATAGTAGTGGGTGCATATCTCCAGGGGAAGTGGTACGGTTCCCCTAACAGTTTGGTATATCCAATAAAATAAAAAAGGGTACGGAGACAGCACGTCCTTTCTGTGAAGTTTATTCAAGATGCAACGTTTCAGCTAACAAGCATGCATACACCAAGTGAGTGCAGGTTTAAATGCAAATGATGACATTACAAAAGGAGGCCAGTCATTTGTCTGGCACTATGATGACATCATCAAAGTAAGTTAGTTAGCCAGTGACAGTGTGTCAACAATAGTGTCAAAGACTGAGGACACCATAACAATTTTTACATAATATAACTGCTGGCATGTTACAAGAAGAAAAAGCTAATTGTCATGAGGATGGTGAAACAAATTACAGCCAGTAAAGAAAGAAACGTACTGATATGCCAAATAACATAAGAACAGTGAGTAATAAATAGATATAACTGGGGCCGTACCTGTGAGCCATAATGTATACGTGCCAATCTGCAAAGAAGAGGCTCATCATGGTGGGCTTCAACCAGGGGTGCACCTAGCCTTTCTGCTACCTGAGGCGAAAATTAAAACCGTGCCCAACCCCTCCAGGCCTACTGTTTAAGGCATACTGTGACTCAGTTGACAATAGAGAGATATTGCCACAGCCCTGCCACTGTCTCTTGCTGCCTGAGGCAGTCGCCTCACCTGGCCTCATTGGTGGTGCACCCCTGGCTTTAACTGAATGTTGTGATGCTGGATTAAAAAAAAGCCGCGAAACAAAACATCACATCTGGAATAAACTTCGCAGAAAGGACGTGCTGTCTCCGTACCCTTTTTTATTTTCTTGGCTATTCTGAAGATACGTCATCAATATCACGGCAGCCCACAACCTCTTTAAGTGTCCAATATACATTATATGCCATGTACATCTCTTTTGCATAAAACAGTTCTGAGTACCATCAAACAGAAAGGTGATATCATGCAGAACTTGTACATAGATACTTTATTTACTCACATATTATGTTTTAGAGCTTTTGAGCAAATATGTCAACTAGTACTACGGATTTTATGGGGGTGTAAAATCAAGTATCTAATTATAAGTTAATCTCTTTTTTGCTTTTCACATTTTATCATCCAAAATATTTTTTTTTATCTATACCTTGAAACAATAACTAGTCTCTGCAGGAAATGCTGTGTACTGTAATTTACAGCTATTGTGATTTCAGTTACATACATAATTACTGTAGGCATTAATAGCACTATAAAGGTCAGAGACAGACCTAGCATTATATTGTTAATTTCTTTCTATTATTATTGTATCTTCAAAATGAAATTTGCTACCAGGTGCTGAAATATAAACCACAAATTCATAATCTGAAGATTAGGGGCTTGGAAATTCCAACTGTACAAAATTGGAACTGTAAAGCTTCATTTGGCATAGGTGAGTATTACAGAAAAGTCAGCTAAGGCAATGGAAACATTGCTTGTTATAGATTACAGCTGAGATGGGCCATAGAAATGAATGTGGGAGCACGCCAAACTACACTCAAGAACAACATGTGGAACATATTGACTACAAAATCAGTGCTCCCAATAGACAATAATGTCATCCAAATAACTTATTTACTTTATATTTTTAGCAATGCAATTATGCCGCTAAGGCAAAGTTCACACTGTGTGAATTCTTACTTGTCATATTATGTGAAAAATTTTATGTTGCATTAGCCATTCAGTCTACTACTTACTAACCAGGGGAGGATTGGGAACTAAAAGTGACACTGGAAAAAAGTCGTAAAAGTGGCCCCATGTTCTAGGTAGGTCCAAACTGACAGAAGGCGGGGCAACATAACTAGGCAGGGCCAACAGAAGAAGGCAGGGCCAGCAATACCACAGTGCAGAGCAATATATCGCCCCAGCTAAACCAAATACCACAGTGCAGCACAAAATACTGCCACCTTCTGCACAGTATTCAACTGTACCGCTGTCCTGAGGACATAGATACAGTTAAATTCAGAAGGACACCTGCGGCTACTGGCCAGGTGCGTAGGAGAAAATCAGATCATTATGTACCTGGCAAGCGGCTGTGAGGAGGGCTTGGGTGGCCCTCCTAAGGATTGGCCCACCGGGAAATTTCCCTGTAGGGTCTATGGCCAATCTGCCCCTTTTACTGACCACCTGGATAGTGAAATGAGAATGCTTAAAGGGTTATTCCCATCCCATCGGGGCCCCGTTCTCGATATAGGTGCGGGTCCCAGTGGTGGGACCCGCACCTATAGGACAATGGGGGTATATCCTAGCGATATGCCCCCATTGTCCAAGATGGGAATAACCCTTTAAAATAGGTATCATAGCCATCTAAAAATCATTAGATGCATCAATGCATTTCAAAATACAATTTTCAAAGTTTATTAAATAATTAATATGAAGCTGATTTGCACCAAGGCTTTCTCAAATCTGAAGGTCACTTCTTACACACACTTCCATCATATTACAATGAAATCTCATACTAGGAAATTGGGTGTAGACACATAATTTGTTCCTTTCTGCCCATAGTTGACAAATTTGTACAGTATTCAGAACCACATGAAAATGATAATAATAGTTAAGCATACCTGTTCCTGTTCCATGTTTCTGTTCCTTCAGTCTCACCTTTCCTTTGCATCTGAGTCTGGGATAGTTTATCTTCTAGCTTGGCCTGGTTATTTTTGGAGGAGTTGATTGCTTAGCCTTTATATGTCCAGGTCTTTTGTGTCTCTGGTTGCTGGCGATAGTGCTTACTCTGTGCAATTTGTTTCCAGATCCTTAGCAGATTCTTAGCGTTTCTTTCACCAGTCTTAATAATAAACCCCACTGGTGTATGTTGCACCAGAATTATCAACTAATAACTCTGGCATATCTCCAGGAGTCCCATGCTCTTGAAAATGAAATCTATGGCAGTAGAAAGCCAGCGTAGATTTCAGGATTAAACAGGACCAGCTTTTTGGCGAACACAATGTTAAATGTGTCAGACCTTCAGTGAATCAGAAAATAAGGAAAAGTCACAAATTTGACTTCAAAACAACACTTGCAGCAAAATTTGCAACTTTTGTATGCCACTTAGAATGCCCCTTGGTATCTTGTTCTAGTCTATTGTGTTGTGTCAGTGTATCCTGTCACCTGTGGTAGTCCAGCCTTTCACTGCTGTCAGCATTGACGGTTGTCGTTTATTTCCCTATGATTCTGTTATTGCCTGTTGAGTTGTTTTTTGAGATATCTTTGCTGTCTTGCTGGGTTGTATTTCACGGCAGGGTCAGTTCAGTACATCTTTATATCTGTTCACTCATCCTCTCTCAATCTGTATGCCATTACCATCTCCCATCTACTTCATTGGCAGACTCCAATCTCCTTCATCCGTGGCCATGGATTTTGTTTCAGTACATTATTCTCTGACAGTGAAACATGCTTCATATATGTTTCTTGCAACTGTACAGTTCAGCTCTACTGTAAGTCCTGAGAGTATCTGAGTACCAAGAGACACTCTTAGTATTTGGGAAAGGTGGCTGCTTTAGATGAAGTCCAGGTTTGTGGTCCTGTGAACAACTGGTATTACAAATATTTGGATTGCTTACCTCCATTTCATACTGCATTATTGGCAATCTGTTTCTACAAATGGAAGTTTATTGTGATGCTTTGCTAAATAACACATAGAAAAAGTTGGAAGGGGTCAGAAGGATTATGAGCATCCAGTTTGTCCCAGCAAAAGCCTTCCTCTTCAGTGCTACTTTGTTGATTGCTTTTCCTGGATGTTTGTCAAGGTGCCATAGTATCCTTTGATTGGCAACATTAGGAGACAGGTAGGGAGTACTGGCAAAACTCTTTTGTGACCTCTGCATGCCCCATATGTTGTAATCTTAGACATTGTACTGCACATCAAAAAATTGAATTTGACTACCCACTGAGCATCAATTTGCCAACACAAGTCTAAGGGTACATTCCCATATGCAGTTACCAGATCTGACAGGGAGCAGCCTGCTGGAGTTTATTGCATCTGGCATTACCAGGTTCTACCATTCCCCTCTGGATCCCCATTGATTATGATGGGATCCAGCATTGATTCGGTGGCTTTCCAGCATAAATGCCGGTTTCAAACAGACAAATACCACCAAGCATGTTTCCCTTCCTATAATCTTCTGCTCCACCCTGCTGTTCTTCAACAATTCACAAGTGAAGCAGTTTTACTCATGTTTGCTCCAGATCTTCACCCACAATCATTCTTATCTCATCACTGTCCCATTATCTAAACTCTAAACCATATACTATTTGGTAGTTGAGTCATCTGACTACCTTTGGTCAAGTAGCTGGACTTGTACATTTTATAGTGGGCATATGAACTGATCAAGCTACTTCTGTTCAAGGTGTCAAATGCCTATTGGAATCATGCTTGATCCTGTGCAGCTACTGCATTTGTATTGTATTCAGTTACCTTCTGCTAGACATTTGTAAATCATTCTGAGACTAGGTACAGCAAGACCAAATCATTTAAATTTGAATTAGTTTGTAACTTTGTAACTTTATGACTGCAAAGCAAACCTAGATGGGTAATGTGTTTTGTTTCTCTTCCATATGCCGGCATCTATTATTACATAGTAATACTACATATTGTATGCAGCTTATGTAGAGCACGTGTTGGAAATAATACTTAAATGCATTTCATTTATGTGTCAAAACCTCTGCCATGTAATTAAAACAGCACACCTAACAATATTACAATACGAATGAAGCGAATCATCCTGTCTGTCTTCTAGGTGAGGTTTCCAACCATCCAGACATTTCTGAACAGTTCGTAAGCATCACAGACTTCTTTTTTTCCTGTGCATATGTGATGTGTCAATATACAGCAATCGCTGTTAGCCGGTAAGTGTGCGCTCACTTACCGGCTAACAGCGATTGTTGTATACTCCACTGGCGCTATTCTTTCTCTGTTCTTCTTTTCCTCAGCGGCAACAGTGTCTGAAGAAGGCCATTCGGCCGAAACGTCACATGTTGTATGGTGCCGCAATTACAATAAAAGTATGATCAAGATTTCAACATAAAAAGAAACTGGAGTTTTCTCTTATTGCCTGAGTCTAGTTTTAACTTACAATGGGTCAGAAATGACCATTGTATGTTGAAAATATTGTATCTCGTATCTTGAGGCCATTGTATCTTGAGGGATCACTGTATTGAGGTATAGACATGTATTACTTATAATCTTTATAAATTTATTATGGTTTTCAAATATGCCAGTAAAAAATGTTTGCTGTCTGTGGTTTTTACATAAGTTGCCCAGAAAATAGAAACCTTGGTTCAAAGGAACCTCAATAAAATTTTACTTAAAAACCCTTATTCATCGTAGTTCACTACATCCAATACAAGGCAGAGGTGCTGAGCCAATTATATACACACTGTGCATATATGAATATTGTATAACCAACTTGCAGTAAATGGCCTTTTTCATTATTAATTCACACTTGTGCTTTTACATGCATTACATCACTATACAATTCTGCAGATTTAATATATGGAGGGCAAACTGTCTCTTTATGATGGAGTCAGGAGTGATGTTCGAGTCAGGTGCTGTGATGCAAAGGGCAGTGGAATTATACAGTGCCTCCACATACTGGCACAGTTACCCACAATACATGGCTGCCCTATTTACTGTTAATAAATCATCAAATTGTGACATAATGAAAGTATTTTAAACAAGAATGTGAATGTGAATCGCATTTGGATAAGCAAACATTTTCTTTGGGAACTCAATGTACTTATTCTTGCTGACTCATTTATGCAATTGGCAAGTGATGCCAAAAGAAAACAATCAGAGTGCATCTGTGCTCTCAAAGTTTTCCATTACTTGTCTAAAAATGAGGAGTAGGACAATAACCTGCTAGCATTTATGTCACCAAATTTGGCTTGTACCGTATGACAAGTCAAATCAGCTATGCTAATTCATACATATATATTACAAATTTCATGAATTAGAAAGCTCAGGATAAGCAGTGTTAGGCCCATCCCAAATATCTGAGTGCTGCAGTCAATCAAACAATGGAATACCACAGAAAAAATGGTGTAGATGGTGTGCATATTTTTAATAATGATTTTATATCAAGAGGCATTCCTAACTGTACAGCTATTTGGTTGAAATGTTTAAATCAAGTTGTTTTTTCTGGGCAATTTGATTATTTTTTTCTCCATCTCACTCAGCAAGCATCTCGGGCAAGACTGCAGTGAAAGCTGGATGACACCATTGACCTACTGTACATCCCCTTCCCTGCACAATGAGTTCTGTACATTTCATAGAAAGCATGTGCCTAAAACTTTTCTATAGAAGTCAATGACCCACATTTGTCATTCCGCTATGCTAGTTTTATGGTGTCATATACTCGCAGGTTTTTTTTAAAAATTCCCAACTTTTTGGTGGGTTTCTGCCCCACTTCCCAATTATCAAAAAAGTGAATAGGGAGTGATATCTGCAGGCTTTGGCCAGCATGGCACGCATTATAATTTATGCCAGGAAATGAAAAGATTATACTAAAATTTCAGAACTCTATTCTGAAACCTGGACCTGCTTAGCTGCACTTATCTTAATAGTTGTGGAACATCGAATTTGATTAAAAAAGATTGATCATAAATTCCCTTTAAAAGAGTCTGAAAATACATGATTTTTAAAAATCATTGCACCCTAATCTAATGCAAGATCTACTTATCTTACAGTAATGAAGCAGAATTTGTCTCTATCCATGCACACATTCATGTACTTCTGTACCTGCAGTAAGCAAGTGTTTCATTGCTATAGAGGATAAATTCTACTTTTTGCACTTTGTGCCCCACAGGCTGTATATATACATAAGGTCAATTAGCCTGCCTTATAGACAGTTGCCGGGTGTCCACTAGTTAGGAGCTGCTGGAGTGTGTGTAGGCAGGAATTATGCTGGGAAAACTAAAGCCAGTGAAGGTAACACATATATCTTGGCTGTAGAATTCACTGCATTTTGGTTGGGGATAAAAGCTTCAGGCTCTGTACCATACAAAACTAGACAAACTGTTCATCTGTTAACAGGGCCGGCATTGGGGGGGGGGCAAACAGGGCAATTGCCCAGGGCCCCGTTTCTGAAAGGGGACCCTGCTGTTTATAGTTTAGTGAGCTGACGATAGGGTTGATTAGCCAGTATTTTGTTCTTTTCACTATTTGGCCAGATCAGACAGTGGGCCACCCGTCCCAGCCCCATAAAGAAAGCTGGTTATTTTTTTATCTGTCGGACGTGCAGGCTCAGGAGGACCGCAGGGTAGCAGCATTATATATCAGCAGGCACGCTGGGCCAATGAGCAGCCAGCTCTACACACGTGCCTGCTGACACTGATTAATGCTGCCCAGTGGTCCGCGCTCAGAAGAAAGTATGCAGAGGTCAGGAAGAAAAAAACCTCTCTGCATGCTATCAGCGGAGCTACCCCTCTTCCTCTGTGCCTCCTCACTGCTCCTCTCCTGCAGCCTCCCAGTAAAAAGATAAGTGACCAATCTGTGTTTATGTTTATGTATATATATCTATGTATGCATGCATGTATGTATATGTGTCTATATGCATGCATGTATGTATATGTGCCTATATATACAGTACAGACCAAAAGTTTGGACACACCTTCTCATTCAAAGAGTTTTCTGTATTTTCATGACTATGAAAATTGTAGATTCACACTGAAGGCATCAAAACTATGAATCAACACATGTGTAATTATATACTTAACAAAAAAGTGTGAAACAACTGAAAATACGTCTTATATTCTAGGTTCTTCAAAGTAGCCACCTTTTGCTTTGATTACTGCTTTGCACACTCTTGGCATTCTCTTGATGAGCTTCAAGAGGTAGTCACCTGAAATGGTATTCCAACAGTCTTGAAGGAGTTCCCAGAGATACTTAGCACTTGTTGGCCCTTTTGCCTTCACTCTGCGGTCCAGCTCACCCCAAACCATCTCGATTGGGTTCAGGTCTGGTGACTGTGGAGGCCAGGTCATCTGGCACAGCACCCCATCACTCTCCTTCTTGTTCAAAAAGCCCTTACACAGCCTGGAGGTGTGTTTGGGGTCATTGTCCTGTTGATAAATAAATGATGGTCCAACTAAACGCAAACCGGATGGAATAACATGCTGCTGCTGTGGTAGCCATGCTGGTTCAGTATGCCTTCAATTTTGAATAAATCCCCAACAGTGTCACCAGCAAAGCACCCCCACACCATCATATCTCCTCCTCCATGCTTCACGGTGGGAACCAGGCATGTAGAGTCCATCCGTTCAACTTTTCTGCGTCGCACAAAGACACGGTGGTTGGAACCAAAGTTCTCAAATTTGGACTCATCAGACCAAAGCACAGATTTCCACTGGTCTAATGTCCATTCCTTGTGTTCTTTAGCCCAAACAAGTCTCTTCTGCTTGTTGTCTGTCCTTAGCAGTGGTTTCCTAGCAGCTATTTTACCATGAAGGCCTGCTGCACACAGTCTCCTCTTAACAGTTGTTGTAGAGCTGTGTCTGCTGCTAGAACTCTGTGTGGCATTGACCTGGTCTCTAATCTGAGCTGCTGTTAACCTGAGATTTCTGAGGCTGGTGACTCGGATGAACTTATCCTCCGCAGCAGAGGTGACTCTTGGTCTTACTTTCCTGGGGCGGTCCTCATGTGAGCCAGTTTCTTTGTAGCGCTTGATGGTTTTTGCGACTGCACTTGGGGACACTTTCGAAGTTTTCCCAATTTTTCGGACTGACTGTCCTTCATTTCTTAAAGTAATGATGGCCACTCGTTTTTATTTACTTAGCTTCTTTTTTCTTGCCCTAATACAAATTCTAACAGTCTATTCAGTAGGACTATCAGCTGTGTATCCACCTGACTTCTGCCCAACACAACTCATGGTCCCAACCCCATTTATAAGGCAAGAAATCCCACTTATTAAACCTGACAGGGCACACCTGTGAAGTGAAAACCATTTCAGGTGACTACCTCTTGAAGCTCATCAAGAGAATGCCAAGAGTGTGCAAAGCAGTAATCAAAGCAAAAGGTGGCTACTTTGAAGAAACTAGAATATAAGACATATTTTCAGTTGTTTCACACTTTTTTGTTAAGTATATAATTCCACATGTGTTAATTCATAGTTTTGATGCCTTCAGTGTGAATCTACAATTTTCATAGTCATGAAAATACAGAAAACTCTTTGAATGAGAAGGTGTGTCCAAACTTTTGGTCTGTACTGTATATCTGTGTATGTATGCATGTATGTATATGTGCCTATATATATATCTATATATATCTATGTATGCATGCATGTATGTACATGTGCCTATATATATCTCTGTATGCATGCATGTATGTATATGCATGTACATATATATATATATATATATATATATATATATATATATATAATAAAACAAATATAGCAGCAGCACTAGTCAGCAAATGGTAAAGGTGGGTGCAATCCTCCTGGATCGGGATGATACGCCAGTCAATATAATACAAAAAGCGAGGCAGCACTCCAGTCTGTGAAAAACGGTGTTGGGCTTTATTCCAAACAAAGATGCAACGTTTCGGTATTCTCAATGATACCTTTCTCAAGCATAACAAATTCAGTGTGACAACCTCAATATATAGTGAACAAAGGCGGAGTTAAACAATCATGTGACACATATCATGTGATCAGTGAAACAACAGGCTCTTTTTTAAAGGGAAAGAAACTTGTATAGAAAAAATCTGTGACAAAGTATCAGTGCTCCTATCATACATAGTTGCGATTAAGGATCAGCCTATTTCTGGCCATCTTTCATATAATATCAAGTGTAAACATTATATGGGTGCACTGTGTTGTAAAAAAAACATTAAAACCACTATCATATATGAGCATCATAGATGGGAAAATACCTAGATAGTTAGATAGAATCCAGCGTCACAGTAGACCGTTCACGCTTGCGCAGGTCTCCCGATCATGTGACCATACTCGGTCACATGTCGTGTCACATGATTTCGCTCCCACTGACGTCACAGAGCGAAGGGCTTCATCCCTCCCTCTTGCGCATGCCGTGGGTATCCCCATTCATTCAACCTTACAGTATGTAATCATACGTATCGGGTGATCAAAGTTCACTATAATTCAGTGGCATCAATGGACCAACAGGTCCGACTAACATACATATGAAATGGATAACTTTGGTCATTGGGCGTATAGTGCACATGCACATCCCACTCAAGGACATGCATGAACACCATGGCCAACCGGGTGCAGAACAAGGAGCGACCAGTCCGCCCTTGAGTAGACTGCTCAGTCCTCATGTCATCGGGACACAGACCTCGGCACGAGTGTCGACGTCCGTCTCCACAGACTAATTCCACTAGCCGGTGAGGTACCCACCCTGACCATTCATTCTACAAAGGTACATAAAATATGGCCACTATAATTAGTGAACTATATATCCCATATATCAAGGAATCATAGATACAAGTATTGCGAAACAAATGGTTACAGACATTCCGGACACTAAATAGTATGCAAAAGTAAAAAAATATATGGCATTTCCCCATCTTGATGCTCCTCTTATTCATCTGAAGGACCATCGAGATCTATAAATAAGATGAGACAAAAACATAATATCATTGTCATGCTCATAGATCAAAACAAAGTCACACCAAACATAAACCCTACAACAGAGCTATCGAGGACAAAGCACCACATACATCAGGCATACCGCATTCTTTTCATAGATACACAGACAGATTGAAATCCACATTGAGACCATTGGGTTTCAGTGTCCCCAGTCTGTGTATCCACTCCAATTCTTTTCTCTTAAGAATACGCTCCCTATCGCCCCCTCTCCTTGGTGGGGGAACATGATCTATTAACATAAATCTGAAATCCTTCTCCGAATGCCCCCCCTCCACAAAATGCTTGGGAACCGGGAGGTCTCTACGTCTTTTACGTATCGAATATCTGTGTTGTACCATGCGGGTCTTGGCATCCAGGGTGGTTTCCCCTACATACCACAGCCCGCATGGACACATCACTATGTAAATAACATGAGTAGAATTACATGTCAACAGGTACCTAATGTTATATACAGTACCTGTGCGTGGACCAATGAAAGATTCGGTTTTCCTCATGTATTGGCAATTTACGCAGGCCAGACAAGGAAAACATCCCGTCCGTCTGCGTCCAATATATGTCTGTCCGTCACCCTCAGTTTTTTTAGACTCGTTACTGACAAGGTGATCCTTCAAATTAGGGGATCTCTTAAATAACATGAGTGGAGGATTCTGGAACTCCTGAATATTCGTATGGACCGCTAGAATGGGCCAATGTTTTCTAATAATTGCATTGATACACAGATATTCGATACGTAAAAAACGTAGAGACCTCCCGGTTCCCAAGCATTTTGTGGAGGGGGGGCATTCGGAGAAGGATTTCAGATTTATGTTAATAGATCATGTTCCCCCACCAAGGAGAGGGGGCGATAGGGAGCGTATTCTTAAGAGAAAAGAATTGGAGTGGATACACAGACTGGGGACACTGAAACCCAATGGTCTCAATGTGGATTTCAATCTGTCTGTGTATCTATGAAAAGAATGCGGTATGCCTGATGTATGTGGTGCTTTGTCCTCGATAGCTCTGTTGTAGGGTTTATGTTTGGTGTGACTTTGTTTTGATCTATGAGCATGACAATGATATTATGTTTTTGTCTCATCTTATTTATAGATCTCGATGGTCCTTCAGATGAATAAGAGGAGCATCAAGATGGGGAAATGCCATATATTTTTTTACTTTTGCATACTATTTAGTGTCCGGAATGTCTGTAACCATTTGTTTCGCAATACTTGTATCTATGATTCCTTGATATATGGGATATATAGTTCACTAATTATAGTGGCCATATTTTATGTACCTTTGTAGAATGAATGGTCAGGGTGGGTACCTCACCGGCTAGTGGAATTAGTCTGTGGAGACGGACGTCGACACTCGTGCCGAGGTCTGTGTCCCGATGACATGAGGACTGAGCAGTCTACTCAAGGGCGGACTGGTCGCTTCTTGTTCTGCACCCGGTTGGCCATGGTGTTCATGCATGTCCTTGAGTGGGATGTGCATGTGCACTATACGCCCAATGACCAAAGTTATCCATTTCATATGTATGTTAGTCGGACCTGTTGGTCCATTGATGCCACTGAATTATAGTGAACTTTGATCACCCGATACGTATGATTACATACTGTAAGGTTGAATGAATGGGGATACCCACGGCATGCGCAAGAGGGAGGGATGAAGCCCTTCGCTCTGTGACGTCAGTGGGAGCGAAATCATGTGACACGACATGTGACCGAGTATGGTCACATGATCGGGAGACCTGCGCAAGCGTGAACGGTCTACTGTGACGCTGGATTCTATCTAACTATCTAGGTATTTTCCCATCTATGATGCTCATATATGATAGTGGTTTTAATGTTTTTTTTACAACACAGTGCACCCATATAATGTTTACACTTGATATTATATGAAAGATGGCCAGAAATAGGCTGATCCTTAATCGCAACTATGTATGATAGGAGCACTGATACTTTGTCACAGATTTTTTCTATACAAGTTTCTTTCCCTTTAAAAAAGAGCCTGTTGTTTCACTGATCACATGATATGTGTCACATGATTGTTTAACTCCGCCTTTGTTCACTATATATTGAGGTTGTCACACTGAATTTGTTATGCTTGAGAAAGGTATCATTGAGAATACCGAAACGTTGCATCTTTGTTTGGAATAAAGCCCAACACCGTTTTTCACAGACTGGAGTGCTGCCTCGCTTTTTGTATTATATATATATATATATATATATATATATATATAGTTTTAAATACTTTTTTAAGGAAATATGTTGGTGATAATATTTATTGTATTTTTTACCCTATAAGATGTACTTTTTTTCCACCAAAAGAGGTGGAAAAATTGTAGTGTGTCTTATAGAGCGACTGCTATTGATGAGTGTTGAGCAAACTTGTGGTTTCAAGTTCAGCATATAAAGTTCAGGTTCTGTTATGGATTCCGCTACCACAGACTATAAGTTATGGTCCGTGGTAGTGGAATCCATAATGGAATTCTTAGATCACCTGAACCTTGTACACTGAACTTGAAAACACAAGTTCGCTGAACACTACTGTAAAACTGTTTGTTTGCACTGTCACAGTATTATATTGCCTTGTAACCAAGACAGCCCTGCTTTGCACCTCTAAAACCACTTACCAAGGGCACCCTATCTACCACCAGGCAGGACCCCCACCATGACTACTACTACTGCCACCATTGCCACTGCCACCACTCTTGTCCTCTCCCTTTCCCCTCCCAGGCCTGTTATACATCCATCCTGGCCAATGCCAGTGCTTTGTGAGATACTGGACAGCAATGAGAATGGCCATGGTAAAATAACATTTTTATCCCATTTCCTCCATATGATAAGCATTCAAAAAATCTTATTTTCATTGCTCCCTAGCTGCCCAGTGCCCTAACGATCATGTGATTTGGATGAGAGGACCCATCTTGATCATTTGGCTCCTCGTCAATTGGTCATAAGAGCAGAAGGAACTATTTGACTTCCAGTAAAAGGTGACTGTGTTTTTAATGTACAAACATACATACTTCAGAAGGGACGTGTAGTTATTGGATCAATGGCAGATGATTTTATGGCTTTGGATAGCCCATTATATAGTGTCATAAAAATGTCCCCCACTTCAGCATAGCAGGTATTCATGAATCTGCAAGGCAGACAGGGGAACATACAACAGTGGAGTAGAAAATCCACTTTTTGTGACCTGAGATAAACATGCAATCCACTGGAAAAAATTACACTATTTGAATGAGTGCATGAAAGCTTCAGATGAACTGCAATGGTTTCTATATATGGTACAGATGGACAGATACGCGTTCTGCATTTATTTTAAGCACAATTGATTTTCACATTTGGAACATGCTACTGAACGTCCCAGAGGTCATATATTATCGAATTTCTACAAGATACAGGGCATTATGCATTTAATCACCTGTTCAATGAATTCCTTACAATGAAATACAGATAATAAAAATAAATGAAAAAGGAAATTATAGTTTAATGACAGACATACTATTTCTACAAAAAATTGCAAATTTGTGGTGTCTATGTGCAGTAAATACATACTATGCCATGATATAACAGGATAAGACGATTATCATAATCATGAGTCATTTTAAAGTTCTGAGCGCATTAATGTCAAGACTTTTTATAGGGACTAAGGTAGAAATGGATCCCAATTGGGGTGTGGTCTTTCAAAGTAAGGGTGCACCCCACATTGCTTAGCCACATACATCAGACCAGGAGTACATCTTGTTGTTAGACATACAATGTGCACAGCTTATACAATGTATGTATCATATAGGCAAAATTACTCCTTATAATCTTAAAAATGAAATTACTAGATTGTATACAAAATTGTTAAAGGGGTATTCCAGTAACAAGTTATCCTCTCTCCACTGGATAGGAGATAATTGTTAGATTGGTTTGGGTCTGACCATTGGGACCAACACAATTATGAGAATGGCGGCCCTATGTCCCCAATTTGAATGGAGTGATGGTTGTTTGGTGGGGGTCTCGTCATAATCATTGGGGATCCCAGTATTTTGGCCTCCACTGATCTAACAGTTATTCTGTATTCAGTGTATAGGGGATAACTTCTTTTTGCCAAAATACCCCTTCAACTATTGGGTTACAGAGCACCAAAGAAATAAAAAGTATTGATAGGGCATAACTTTAAAACTCGACACAACCCCTTTAAACTGACTGTACAGACAAAGCATTAATAATTTCATATTTCACACTCTTTAGCCAGCCAATTTCTTACAATTTTATGAAGGTTGCTGGAAATATTTTGCTTTTGTTATTCATCTGTATAGACTTATTAATAAGGAATACGTGAACAGGTGCAGAAACTTCATTTCCTGCAAGGTCACGAGTAGCAAGATTAGGTTACATATAATACCATCCAGGATTCTGATGCAAGGCTTGTTGAAACACTTTCTCGTCTTTATCATTTTCAATAAAGCTATTTTTATTCAGGAAAATGTTTAGCACAGGAGGAAGACTGCGAGTCTCTTCAAGTTGTGTCTGGTTCGGACCAGACTGGTGGCCGGGGATTAAAGCGCTGAATATAATAAGCAGGCAGGGATCTGATTGGTGGCTTTTGTGAGAGCCTCAGTAGAAGCGTAGTCAAGGGACTTCTCTGAAGCTGGCACAGACTCAAAGCTCAGCTCAGTCTGATGTCCACAGCAAGAATGAGTTAGGGATATGTGTCCTTGGCAAAGCAGCTAACCAGTTCACATAAATATCGTTATTACATTCTTCTATGTGTTAGCTGTCTAGGTCGCCTGAAGTGCAAGAACCTGTTTATTTTCTAGTATGAAATATTTTCCAAATCTATCATCGTATGAGTGATACATTGCAATAAAAAGTATCATTGTTAATGATAATATCAGAAACACTGTAAAAGCTAAGTAGACATAGGAAGTTCAGCAAAAGGTTTCAGCAGACATGCATGGAAGGAGTGCGCGAGGCACCATATTCCATTCTATGAGCGAATAACTCCAAGACAGCATGAGATGGAGCATGTCACTATTTCTAGCAGATTTTCACATAATCCGTGAGAACAAATATACCTCTGGGTACAGTATGGTCATACGATATCTATAGGCACTGCTGTTTCACATTTCAGTACCCCAGAGTATATGGGAAATAGATCTCCCAGCCAACAGCACAGGCAATTCTCTTACAAAGCCAAATAAGTCTAGTGGCCCAGCAAAGTCAAAACTGGTCATTCTGCAAAATATGTCTTTAGTGCTAATCCCTACAGAAATTTCTCCTGAAAAAGAAGTGACATGTGAATAACTGCTTGTTACCCAGTGAAATGCAACTTATTGGCAGAGTGAAGGCGAGTTCCATTGTCTTTGGGGAGAACCCTGTCCGTAACTTTATATAGGAATGCTGTCTGGCAGGATTTATGGGCATGCTCTGGCTTGCACTTTTTGAGGACTTTCTTGTCAGCAGGGTTCTCCTTTCTGTAAGGTACTAGAATATTCATAAAGGCCGACTTATCCTCCAAATTTTCAATCAAATGAAAAACAAAAACAAAACAAAACAAAAAACACCGGGCAGCACGGTGGCTCAGTGGTTATCACTTGCAACACTAGGTCTGACTCTGACCATGATATGTGAATGGAGTTTCTATGTTCTTCCTGTGTTTGCTTGTATTACCTCTTGGTATTTCAGTTTCCTCCCACAATACAAAGACATACTGATAGGGAACTTAGATTGTGAGCCCCAGTGGGGACAGCAAGTGTAGTCCTTCTAGTGCAGTTGTAGCACATTTGACCACTGAAGCCAATGACTGACCACAGCAGTCATGAAAGCAAGCCATATGTGGTCCAGTGGGGACACAAAGTGGCATGGGTAGACTGGAATCTTAAAGTAGTTCTGGAAAAAAAAATAAAAGCAGCCCCATGTTGTAGGCGGGTCCAAATTGACAATGTGGGGCAACACAAGTATGCAGGGACAACAGAAATAGTCAAGGAAAGCAATACTGTAATGAAGCACAAAGTACTACCCCAGCAGAACCAAATACCACAGTGCAGCACAAAATACAGCTGCTCTCACTACAGTATTCAACTGTATCACTGTCCCGAGGACATTGGAGTTCAGGAGGGCACCTGTAATTAATTAATGGTTGGAGCATCACATTGTTATGTATCTGGCTGGCAGCCATCAGGAGGGCTCATGTGGCACACTGGGAAATTTCTCTGTAGAGGCTATTGCCAGTTAACCCCTGCAAAGTGGCTAGGAATGGTGCTGGGTGTTGGAATGGTGGGGCTGTGGACAGGTGACTGTTTTTTCCATTTGGGCATACGTTCAGCTCCTAGGCCGGGCAATCCCTTTAACTTTCTGTAAGTAATAAAATGGTAGTGCACTTACTCACTTCATACATATACAGATTTTTTTTCTCATTAATAAATGTGTGCTCCATCAAACACCATATTATTGAAGTATTTATGGGGGGAAATGAGTGGGCATGGAGCCATACAGGTTCTGTATGGTATGCTGTGGCAGATTTGCACACAGATGTTTCAGCTGGGCCTGTAGATGCTTGATTGGTGATAAATCTGGCGATCAGGCAGACTAATGAAATGTTGTAATCTGGTGGAGACATTCCTGTAAAGCCCTTGTTGTGTGTGGGTGAGCATTATCCTGCCAGATAGAATCCCTGCAATGAGAGGCAACATGTGGTCACAGGATATCCTGCATGTATCACTGAGCTGTGTCCCTTGTATCACTACTAGGGGTGACCAGCTATCATATGCAGTGGCTTCCCAGATCATTACACCAGCAGTTAGGGCATTGTGTCACTCCACAGCAGGGAAGCCTACATACTTGAACTCAACCATCATCGGATCCCAAACAGAACCTGGATTAATCGCTAAAAATTATATGGTTCCAGTACTTCAGTTTCTCGTTCACTACTTCACTGCACAGCAAATGAAGGTGAAACAGTCAATGGCATGACGTGTAAAGGGTGACACCAAATCTCCTTATACTAAGCACCAGGTGGTCCGAACAGAGATAAGGGTAATGAAGGTGCCATCTGGGTCTGGATGGTGGACAATGAAACTGTGGGAGCTGCTTGTGCTTCTTCACAGATCAAACAATCCTCTCACTGTGTGTGCCCTCACATAATCACTGCTTCCAACAACACCTAACAGCTAGGTCAGAATGGCCTACATGATAGACAATTCATCAAAATGGCCATCCTGTTTCTTTCAGCCCAATTAATGAATTTCCTCTCAAAGTCTGTCAACAGTGCAATGTGTTCAAGTGAACCGTAGAGGCATGTCTAACAGTGAACTATCTCTCACCATTGAGTGTATTTCAGGTCCACACACAGCAGCACTTTGTTGCCGTTTGAGAACCTGACCTAAAGCTTATATTAAATTTTGTTTGTTTTATTAAGGCCTCTTTCACACTAGCGGCAGCACGGATCCGGCAGGTAAAGGGTGCCGCCGGATCCGTGCTGCCGCAGGACATGTGTGGGGCTGGAACCGCGCTCACACAGTACATACACACAGACACACACACACACAGACATATACACATCCAAATACACATACATACTTACATGCTCCCAGCAGGTCTCCACAGCGCAGGAGGAGCAGGACGGCGCGTACATAGGACGATTCCCCACAGCGCCCTCTGCTGGGCGCCGGGTGGAATCGTCCTATGTGTGCGCCATCCTGCTCCTCCTGCGCTGTGGAGACCTGCCGGGGGCATGTAAGTATGTATGTGTATTTGTACGTATATATGTCTGTGTATGTTTATGTGTATGTATGTATGTGTGTATGTATGTATGTGTGCAGGTGACGGATCCGTCATGAACTCCATTGCGGTTTGCTCTCCGGTCTGAAGACGGAACGGAATGCTTTTACGAGCATTCCGTTGTCTTCAGTTTTGTCCCCATTGACAATGAATGGGGACAAAACTGAAGCGTTTTATTCCGGTATTGAGCCCCTATGACGGAACTCAATACCGGAATTATAAAACGCTAATGTGAAAGTAGCCTTAGATGTAGAACTTTTGTGGCAAGAATCATTTACAGCTTATTCAATCCATACAGTGTTTTATACAACATTTTACGGTAAAAATGTAGTAAGAAAACATTTTTGAGGAAATTCTTTTATTTTGGAATTTTCCTGTTTTAGTCATTATGTGAGCAACTGAGCCCTTGTGGCTTCTACATAAAACATAAATTAACCAAACATGTTTGATTTCCAGCCATAAATTTTACCAATTTCCCTTTGGTTTTGCAAAGCATAAAATAACATCAAGACTTTGTCAAACAAAAAAAATCCCAAGGCAGGCACAGGTGTTAACTTGAAAAACAGACGCTTCTTAGCTCCACAGCTACATGATTATGGTGACTTTTACAGTACACTGGGTAGGAAAATTCTATAACTGGACATTTTCTCAGTCCTGAAGGTCACTACAATACTTCAATACATTAAAACCACAGCAAAGAAAAGGTCAATATTTCCTTCTGAAAATACTTTCCATAGTGCGTCTTTATGAGTAATTTGGAAAAGAAAGGGAAACTAAACTGATCAAATGCAGGAATGCATTGTATGTGATACATGGCCAGATCCAACCACTGGATCCCATGGCTGAGCGCCACAATAAACATCTGATGTGGCTATCCCGTGCAGAGCCAAAGCCAAAGCTGTACCGTACACAGTACTATTTTTTACTGCAAAGTAATACAGGCTTGTTCATTCATATGAACTTGGTGACTTTAGACACATTGAAGCCATAATGAACTATAGAATAAAATTAAAGGGAATCTGTCAGCTCCAAAACATCCCCCAAACTAGGTTAAGCGATGTATAATGTAAGTGGTGCTGAGTCCGGTTATGTCATTTTTATCTTCATATTCACTTGCATTCCAACGCTGTGCACTGACAAACCATCAGTAAAATGCATTGCACACCCATAATGGAGAGTCCTCTCAATGCATTTCCCATTAACACAAAAAATCACCCCAAATTATAGGGATCTTCATCTATTAGACATTTGAGGCTATGATTATGCCACAAAGCATCTAACATTGGATCTAAAATTTTGTCCTGCAATTCAAATCCACTTTTCCTAATTTTATTGACTGCACTAGGGGCATAACTTGAAGTTCTGAGCTCTGACGGGGAACCTTTAGTAGGGCCCCTAAACTATTGGGTGTGATGTATAATACCAGTGTCCTGCTAAGTGTTGTAAAATGTGTAACTACAGAATGAAGCTTCAGTCATGCTACTGTCATGGCTTCCATGTTGTTCCATTATGTTTTCCAATGGAAAGAAAATTGTGAACAGAGTGTAATTTGCACAAATGGTACAATTCAGTGTCATTGAATTGTAACAGCTGAACTATGGGGACAATATCTAGAGGAAGCAATGTAATAGATAACAGTCTACAACAAGCAATCAACACAATAGCCCTTAAAAAAAATATGGCTTCAATTAATTGTTCCCCTGGCCAATGTTAGTGCAGGAGAAAATACATTGCAAGCTCAGGAACAAGATGTTCAGCACAGGAGGAAATGGGTCAGGTAATGGCGTGCATTAATATTTATGAAACCTGCATTCTCTGGATGCTCCATTGTGAAATATAACGTGTGCATCTGTAAACCTGCCAACCTATGCCACTTAATAGTGTAATACTGACTAACAAGCAGTAAGAACAGCCATTACACATCATGCCAGGGGTGGTATTCCAGACTGGGCTTGTCAGTCAACATCGGGTGACCTACTGTCATTTTAACCACTTATGTAACTCCCAGTTTAATTTTGTAAGGCCTCAGTTTACTACTAATTCAATATACAAATATACATATCCTTTAAATTACTAATAATCAGGGGCGTAGCAATAGGGGAAGCAGGGGAAGCAGCTGCTTTGGGGCCCAGACCCACAAGGGGCCCCCTCAGGAGGGAGACTAATTGATTTTTTTGTCAGGGCCCCCTCAACAGTATTATACAATGACATTATATACAGTGATACTATAGGAAACGGATGGAGCGGCTGTCAGGCCTTGTCTGGAAGAGCTCAATCTTGACTAGTCACAAGAGTGACGGTTGCATGTGAGTTGTGGGTTGCGAAGAAGTTTTTTGGGGGGCCCCGTTCAAAAATTTGCTGTGGGGCCCAGTTAGTTGTAGTTACGCCACTGCTAATAATGTTAAGGTATTTAAGGTAGTCCAAAAGTATAATTGTTTCCTTTCAGTCTCCTTCAAAAATTTTTATTGAATTACATCTGTAATGTGATTAAAATAATTGTTGTAATTGGGCATCTGTCAGCAGTTTTGTACCTATGAAACTGGCTGACCTGTTACATGTGCACTTAGTAGCATTAGGCATCTGTGTTGGTCCCATGTTCATATGTGCCTGCATTGCTGAGAAAAATGCCTCTAGGAGCACCAGGGAAATTATAATTATATATATTGTACAAAGGTACATATCTGATGACAGAAGCCCTTAAATTAAAAATTGTCTGTCTTCTGCAGCCTGCATGAGTTCTCATACATTGATTACAGGCTGCCTAGTCTCAGAGTGAAATCCCTAAGACCAGCGCTACTCACTCTGCAGCCCTTACCTCTGCTGTCCTGTAAATTCTTATAAATTTACAATCAAATAAGTAGGACAGCAGACATAAAAGCTACAGAGTGAGCCATCAGCCAGCTTGTCTGAACTGGGCTGAGCAGCCTGCATTATATAAAAACAGAAGACAAATTTTTAATTAAAACCAATCACAAAATTATTTTTTATCACATAATATATAATACATTCAAAAGTGTCCATAGACTTTAAGTCTGTGTAGAATAAATGAATGAAAGATATTGTGACCAAAGAACAGATCTCTGGATATAAACCATCGTGCACCATGATAACTACTTCCAGCTTACTAATGGGCATTTGTCAGCAGAATCAACTCTATAAAACCAGGTATAAAGCCTGGTAGGGCTATATCTGAAATGCAGATTGTTTGCATCATTTTAGACAAAATGTATTTTTAATCCAGATGCCACTTCTCCATCTCCTCCTGCTTTCTCTGCCAGCCTCTCCCTCTCCTTTATGATTGACAGGTCTAGCTTCCTGCATAGTGATCTCACCCAGTCAATCAAGGAGAGGGAGTGGCTGGCAAAGGACGCAAGAGGAGCAGGGGTGCATAGAGTGGCTTGGCCTGACCTTGGTGCACTTAATGACTCATTTGCATATGGATTAAAAGTACTTTTTCGCCAGAAAGAAGGAGCTGATTTGCAAAACCAAGATATTTTTATTTGGCAGTTTAAACCTACCAAGTGTCAATAACATCTCAAGAACTCAGAACTCACGTGACAGTCACAACTTTGTTGCTTAGATGCTGGTAAGACCTTCTGTAAAGACAAAAAAATTGCTTGGTGGTAGACAGTATTGTTATACTGGTCCATCTAGACTGCCCTTTTATTATTCCTTTATTGTTATCTTAGGATAGATACATGTTTATCCCAGACATGTTTAAATTCAGTTACTGTGGATTTATCAACCATCTCTGCTGGAAGTTTGTTCCAAGTTTCTACTACTCTTTCAATGAAATAATATTTTCTAATGTTGTTCTTGATTTTTCCCCCAACTAACCTCAGATTGTGCCCCCTTGTTCTTGTATTCAGTTTCTTATTAATAACCTTTCCCTCCTGAACTTTATTCAGTCCTTTAACATATTTAAAGGTTTGAATCATGTCCCTCCTTTCTCTTCTTTCCTCCAGATTATACATATTAAGAACTCTGAATCTTAAGATAAGTTTTATGCTTTAGACTTTCCACCATTTTTGTAGCTCTTCTTTGGACCCATTCTATTTTAGCAATATCCTTTTGCAGGTGAGGTCTCCAGAATTGAACACAGTATTCCAGATGTGGTCTCACTAGAGCTCTATACAGAGGGATCATAATCTCCCTCTTTCTGCTTGTTATACCTCTAGCTATGCTGCCAAGCATACGATTTGCTTTCCCTACCGCCTGGTTGCATTGGTTACTCATTTTGAGGCTGTTAGAGATGACTACCCCCAAATCCCTCTCTTCTGAAGTCTTTGTTAACACAGGACTGCCAATGTGATACTCAGAGGATTTCTTCTCCCCAAGTGCATTATTTTACATTTGGAAACATTGAACTGCAGTTTCCATTGTTTTGACCACTTACAGTGCCTTGCGAAAGTATTTGGCCCCCTGGAACTTTTCAACCTTTTGCCACATTTCAGGCTTCAAACAAAAAGATATAACATTTTAAATTTTTGGTGAAGAATCAACAAGTGGGTCACAATTGTGAAGTAGAACGAAATTTATTGGATCATTTAAACTTTTTTTGTAATAATAAAACTGAAAAGTTGGGCGTGCAAAATTATTCGGCCCATTTACTTTCAGTTCAGAAAACTCACTCCAGAAGTTCATTGAGGATCTCTGAATGATCCAATGTTGTCCTAAATGACTGATGAAGATAAATAGAATCCACCTGTGTGTAATCAAGTCTCCGTATAAATGCACCTGCTCTGTGATAGTCTCAGGGTTCTGTTTAAAGCACAGAGAGCATCATGAAGACCAAGGAACACACCAGGCAGGTCCGTGATACTGTTGTGGAGAAGTTTAAAGCTGAATTTGGATACCAAAAGATTTCCCAAGCTTTAAACATCCCAAGGAGCATTGTGCAAGCGATCATATTGAAATGGAAGGAGTATCAGACCACTGCAAATCTACCAAGACCCGGCCGTCCCTTTAAACTTTAATCTCAAACAAGGAGAAGACTGATCAGAGATGCAGCCAAGAGGCCCATGATCCCTCTGGATGAACTGCAGAGATCTACAGCTGAGGTGGGAGAGTCTGTCCATAGGACAACAATCAGTCGAACATTTCACAAATCTGGCCTTTATGGAAGAGTGGCAAGAAGAAAGCCATTTCTCAAAGATATCCATAAAAAGTCTCCTTTACAGTTTGCCACAAGCCACCTGGGAGACACACCAAACATGTGGAAGAAGGTGCTCTGGTCAGATGAAACCAAAATCGAACGTTTTGGAAACAATGCAAAACGATATGTTTGGTGTAAAAGCAACACAGCTCATCACCCTGAACACACCATCCCCACTGTCAAACATGGTGGTGGCAGCATCATGGTTTGGGCCTGCTTTTCATCAGCAGGGACAGGGAAGTTGGTTAAAATTGATGGGAAGATGGATGGAGCCAAATACAGGACCATTCTGGATGAAAACCTGTTGGAGTCTGCAAAAGACCTGAGACTAGAACAGAGATTTATCTCCAAAAAGACAATGATCCCAAACATAACGCAAAACCTACAATGGAATGGTTCAAAAATAAACGTATCCAGGTCTTAGAATGGCCAAGTCAAAGTCCAGACATGAATCCAATTGAAAATATGTGGAAAGAGCTAAAACTGCTGTTCACAAACGCTCTCCATCCAACCTCAAAGAGCTCGAGCTGTTTTGCAAGGAAGAATGGGCAAGAATTTCAGTCTCTAGATGTGCAAAACTGATAGAGACATACCCCAAGCGACTTGCAGCTGTAATCGCAGCTAAAGGTGGAGCAACAAAGTATTAATGCAAGGGGGACGAATAATTTTGCACGTCCCACTTTTCAGTTTTATTATTACAAAAAAAGTTTAAATGATCCAATAAATTTCGTTCCTCTTCACAATTGTGACCCACTTGTTGTTGATTCTTCACCAAAAATTTAAAATGTTATATCTTTTTGTTTGAAACCTGAAATGTGGCAAAAGGTTGAAAAGTTCCAGGGGGCCGAATACTTTCGCAAGGCACTGTATCTAATAAAGATAAATCATTCTCCATATTACAAAAATGGATACATTTGGATAGTTTTTTATATTAAAAAAATCTGACAGTGTATGCCATTATGCACCTGGAATCACTGAGCCCACTCCATGCGCAGCTGGTGCCAGCTTTATGAACACACTGAACCCCCGTCCATTAACCCTTCAGATGTCGCGATTGCAGCATCTGTGAGGTTAGGCAGAGGGAAGCAGCTCTGTCTGCCTTCCAGTTGGAGCCCCCCGCAGTGAAATCAAGGACATGACAGCCTGGGACCTGCTGGAAGTTCACAGGTCTGCCATTGTAAGCTTCCTGCTGAGCTGTGCACTAAGCACAGCTCAGCAGGGAGCATGTCAAATACCATTGTTCCTATAGATTCTAGGGGCTAAAAGTTGTTGTGAAAAAAGTTTTAAAAAGTAAAAACAAAATTAAGCTTAAATGACCCCCTTTCCCAATGTTACATATAAAAATATATAACCAATAAATAAACACAACAGTAGAGATGAGCGAATCATCCATAATTCGCTTTGCCGAATGTTCGTCAAATTTTTTTAAAAGATTCGTACCTAATACAAAGCTATTCGTTCGAAGCTGCATACAAACCATTAGTTATTCTGTCGTGTTCTGCACTAATAACGAACATACAGTTGTTAAAGGTTCGCTACTTATGTGAACACGTACGCATGAGTGTACAAATTGCGTACGAATCCTCAGCGTACTATTGTCTAGCGATTGCGTAATACGCAGGCATGCACGATGCTAGGCTGCGGCGTGCACTCTTCAGAGGCAGAGCGAATTTTGCAAAATGGCATTCAGGCGATCCTCAGCATTTAGCTCTGGAGAGCTTAAGTACATGATCCGGCTGATGGACCGGCAGGATTACGATGGCACACACCGCCACACGAACCAACATAAAAAGGAGGTGATCCAAGGCTTGCGCCATTGTTTCGACACTGTGCGGACCCCGAGCCAGATCCAGCGGAAATGGTCCGATTTGAAGTTTAAATGCCCAGAGCGGCTTAATGAGATCCGCGCAGAGATATGGCAGGGTGAGTAACAACATATTTGAAAAGTAAAAACATGTTAAAAAATTAGTGCACTGTATTGTATATATACCAGTGCCAATAATGAAAACCGTATAGAAGGTCTACGTGGGCGTGTGTAGTGCGCTGCAATTTTCTTTCATGCTAGGCCACGCCTCTAACTCCACCCAAACAAGTGAAGGTATTCTCAGATACGTGCCCCTTCCCAGTAATTTGCCTTAGGCTACTTTCCCATATGTGGTGGTGATCCTGCAGGTTGTTCTGCAGTATTTGTCCTGCCAATTCCCGGCGTTCTTGCCGGATAGCGTCCGGATCAGCGCCATCCCCCATTATTGTTAATGGGGCTGGCCGTTCTCCCGTTTGTGTCAGGCAAATGCACTAGTACCTGTAGCTTCTAGTAAGTGTAAACATATTTAATTTATTTTTAATCCAGGCTACGTGGGAGTGCAGCTGCAGTGATATAAGAGCACTAGTGGTTAGGAATAGGATCCAGCCCCAAACAATTCACATGTATCAACATCAGAAGTTACAACTGTTCATTAGAGTTGAATGTAATGCCATTATTTAATGTTTTTTGACAGCTGCTACACCACAGAGGAGCCCCTCTCACCCGCCTCAACAGCAAGAGAGGACCCCATCGGCCCCTCCAACACCACCAGCGCAATTTCCAGAGGTAGAAGGTAATGGGTGGACCTTCTCTCTTCAAAATATAAGTTAAATTTATGTTTTATCTTTTGTAGCTCCAACGAGCAGGGAGGAGTTTTCCTCTAGACCATGGGAAGACCACTCAGTATGGGTGTCCAGTAAGTACAAATCCCAAACTGACCATGTGTGGCCTTCTCAGTGAGCAGTTCAAAAAAAAAAAAAAAGGCTCAATACAGATACATGTCACTGAAAAACTCATTCCAGCAGATATACCAAATATATAATGACATCCAATTGCTAAAGTATTCTAATCCTGGTGCTGGTTTGAAAGTTTAGAATATTTTTCGTGGGACAACCCCTTTAACTCGATCATACTAATTATATTACTGTTTCCACCCCTACAGATATCCCCACTGACTTTGAAGTGGAGGCAGCCTTACGCCGATTTGAGATCAGGCTCCATGTTGCCTCCTGACTTATTCGCGCCCTGCAGTTGGAGCTCAGAGAAATGCAGGCGATGATGGCCAGACGTCGGCAAAGGCCGGCGTAACCTTTTTTTTGTCCTTTTGTTTATTATTTTATTATTTGTTGAACGTTGTTATTATTTAATACTAAAATTATTCTTGTAAAACCTGTGTTTTGATTGTTTTTTTAAACCTTTAACCCCTTCCTGACATAGTGTGAAGAAGACAGGGGTGTCTGTTTAGGCCGAAGTCTCCAAAAATTGCGCATAGGCCGGAGCCCTCATTATTGTGAAGAAGACAGGGAAGTCTCTTTAGGCAGGAGCCTCCAAAAATTGTCCAAAGGCCGGAGCCCACATTAGTGTGAAGAAGACAGGGGTGTCTGTTTAGGCCGAAGTCTCCAAAAATTGTGCATAGGCCGGAGCCCGCATTAGTGTGAAGAAGACAGGGATGTCTCTTTAGGCAGGAGCCTTCAAAAATTGTGCATAAGCCGGAGTCCATCTTAGTGTGAAGAAGACAGGGATGTCTCATTAGGCAGGAGCCTCCAAAAATTGTCCAAAGGCCGGAGCCTGCATTAGTGTGAAGAAGACAGGGGTGTCTGTTTAGTTCGAAGCCTCCAAAAATTGCGCATAGGACGGAGCCCACATTAGTGTGAAGAAGACAAGGATGTCTCTTTAGGCAGGAGCCTCCAAAAATTGTCCAAAGGCCATTTTCCCGGATTAATGAACACAGGGTGTCTGCAGGCCAAAGCATTAATAAATTACTCACACTCCGGTTCACGGATTACAGTAAGAGAAAAAGGCTTGGCTTGGCCTGTAAACATTCTACCTTGTAAAGATAAAGTGAGGTGGAGTATAACAATCTCCGCTAATGTAACTTGTAACGGGAGGCGGAGGTAACAACAGTATTATTTTTTAATACCATTTTTACTTTTTTTTTTTTATATTTTTTTTTTGGGGGGGAGGAAAGGCTCCAAAACAAATTTAAGAATACTAAATAGAACTAAGAACGGTGTATACACCTGCTAAGTGCTAATGTTGAAAACGGGGGCGAAGTTAAACAACAGTTTTTGGATTTTAATAAAATTTAGGGGTTTTGGTTTGGGGAGTTCGGGTTCGCTCAGCCCATGACACAAGAGACGTTTGGCATGCAACTTTATGGCCCGGCTGACAGCAACAGTGGGAAGACACTTGGACTATTTCGGCCTGCAAGGCCTGATCTAATCATCTGACTCAGCAAGAGGAGTGTGAAAATCGGAGGTAATCCAGCCTTTATTCATTTTTATAAAGGTGTTTTTTTGGACACTGCCAGGTGACAGTTTGGTCCGTTTGGGTGTCACCACCCCACCAGCGGTGCTAAAAACCCTCTCTGACATGACATTTGAGGCTGGGCAGGCCAGAAGTCCAGCGGGTCTGAGAAAAGGCTTTGCGAGCCAGACTGCAGGTAAGCCTGAACCTGCTCGTTGAGGAGGGTGATCTGGGCCTGTTCACTTGGCTGTGGCTGTTGAGAGGCTGAAAAAAATTGTTGCATCATACTCATGAGGCTTAACTGGCTGCTGCTGGTTGTGGCAGGAGGTGGATGACTCTGCCGGACCTCCTTTTCAGGGACGCTCTGAGCAGGCTGGGGCTGGCTGAAAGAGGTGGCCAGGTTAGTACATAACTTCTCCTGGAATTATGCTAATTTCTCCTCCCTTTTCCTGGGGAGGGAAACCACGGGCGGACATACCGTCTGTGCAGCCGATTCGGCTATTGTCTATCAAAATACAGAACGTACTACACAATTTTGCACTCTCCCCTTGTGAACAGCTCATCTGGACACGCCCACTTCTACTCTATGGGGAAGGGGGGAGAGGAGCATCATGGGAGTATCTATGTGGGGCAGTCTATAGGGGCATTTTATACTGGCACATTATGGAGGGCACTATGGGGGCATCTTCTGGGGGCACTATATAGGAGTATTTTATACTGGCACAGATTATAGGGGTACTATGAGCACCTAAGCTCACTAAGTGTTTTTTCTAATGGCACACAGTATGGGTCATTGGAACACATGAGGGCACTCTGGGGACATTGGCTCTACTGGGGGCACTAAGAGGAGGTATTTTTTTTTACTGCCACAAAACGGGGCATTTTTTTTTACTGGCACACATTATAAGGGGGGATTTTTCTACTGTCACACATTATAAAGAAAATTATTATTACCAGGGGCATTATGGTGGGCTTTATTACAAGTGCGGGACTATGGGAGCATTATTACTTCTGGGACACAGTAGGGACATTATTACTGCAGGGGCACTATTACTACTAAGTACACTCTGGCACATAATTATTACCATTGTTGGGATTTTTGGGAGTACTATTACTGTGGGGGCACCCTGGCACAGTAACAGCTTAGCATAGTTATTTTTGGAGGACATTATGGTTACACTATTAGCATCAGGGACACTATTTGCTGGGTGCAGTTATTTTTTAGAGCATTGTGTTCAATTAATTATTGAAGGGGGTACTATCTGTGTGTAACTAATATTTTCAGGGGGTATATCTGTTTCTGCAGTATAGTTTTGGGGAGCACAGCGTCTCAGTATTGGGGGTGCATGATGGGAGAGAAGGTAGGAGGATGATGGAAAAGTAGGAAACTAAGATGTCTGTCAAAGTCTGCAGAGAGGAGAGATGGCGGAAAGAAATCATCAAGATTAAGAAAGAGAACATCTACATCAAAGAAGACGTCACTAGATGTAAGAGGTATGTGACGTTGTATTAGGCTACCTTCACATCTGCGTTAGTGATTCTGACAGGCTCTTCCAGCACAGAACAGCCTGCTGGAATTCACTGGATCCAGCACTGCAGGATGCACACAGAATGCCCACCGGCCCCATTGACTATAATGGGGTCTGGCAGAGATCCGGCCACAATCTGGTAAAAATGCAGAGAATCAATGGGACACAAACTGCTGCATGCTGTGGTTTGTGTCCATCCGATTCCTTGTATTTTCTGCTGGATTAGGTGGCCGGATCGTGGTGCTGCAGGTGTGAAAGTAGCCTTATCCTGTATGTTTTGTATTGCTGTCTGTAATGTTAGGATGGAATAGGTTAGGTCGAGAATTTGGCATGTGGAGGGGGGGGGGGTCCCAGGCACATTTTTTGCACAGGGGCCCTCTGCTGTCTGTGTCTGCCCCTGAGGAAAACAATCCCCCATGTTGGATTGATACCGCAGGTCCAGGAGCATTGCCAGCCAGTATTCGTCAGTCTGCCTTATTTTTAAAATACGCCTGTCACTCCGTAAGCATGTGAGCATACAGTTCGCCATCCTGGCCAGCGTGCCAGAGGAGCCAGTTCTTTCCATCTCAGCCTCTCTCTGAGACACTTCAGTGTCTCTGAAAGTGTCATTGTCATCCTCCAGCTCCTCCAGCTGTGTCTCCTCCTCCTCCTCCTCCTGGTCATCATTAAAATCCTCCTCCTCCCCTTCCTCTACCTGAAGCTCCTCATCCTCCTCCTGCACCTCCACAGAACTTTGTCATTGGGGCTCCCCTACAGTGACAGCATGGTGTGCAGAGAGATGTCCAGGATTTCCTTCCCCCATTGCCCTCTGCTACATGAGTGTCAGTGTCTTTTCAAGGACAAATATTAGTGAAAGTATGTCGTTCACACCGCAGCTGTCCCGGGTGACCAAGTCCAGCAGAGCGTTGCAGGACACATAAGAGTGACTCAAATGAGTGCAAAGCTTCCGTGACTTTGCCAGCACTGTGCTCAGGCCAGTGAATGTTTTGAGAAATCTCTGCACCACTAGATTTAGGACATGTGCCATACAGGGAGCATGCATGAATTGACCCAGGTTCAGCACTGCCCAGTGGCGTACCGCCCATAGAGGCAGACCACGCCACTGCTATGGGGCCCGCAGCACAGGGGGGCCCGGAGCGCACGGGAGGCCCCGCCCCCTACTCTGCATCATTAAGATGTGTCCTGTCCCTGCGCTCCGGGCCTCTCCTGGCCCCCTCACCTCTGCTCACCGCCGCAACCCGGACGTTCCTGCGCGCTCCCACTTGACCCGCCTCCTCCCTCATGCCGCCGGCTGCTACTGGACTCTTTTGCAGCGCGGCGAAAGAGGAGAAAGAAGACCAAGGCCCAGCCCCCTCCAGAGTGGCGTCAGGACAATGTACAAGTAAATGTAAGTTTTTATGTGTTATGTGTATGTATGTGTGTGTATGTATGTATATGTGTGTGTGTGTGTGTGTGTGTGTGTATGTATGTGTATGTGTATGCATGTGTGGGTATATGCATATACTGTGCCAGACAATATACATTATACCTCTACTGTGTATATACTGTATATTGTACAGTGTGGCGCAGGGGTTATATTGTCCGGCATGGTGTAACCGCCATGCATTTGTTGTACAGTATATATTGTAATCCCTGTACCATGCTATACAATGTACAGTATAATCCATACACCATACTGTATAATATACAGTATAATCCATACACCATACTGTATAATATACAGTATAATCCGTACACCATGCTGTATAATATACAGTATAATCCATACACCATACTGTATAATATACAGTATAATCCATACACCATACTGTATAATATACAGTATAATCCGTACACCATGCTGTATAATATACAGTATAATCCATACACCATACTGTATAATATACAGTATAATCCGTACTCCATGCTTTATAATATACAGTATAATCCCTACACCATGCTGTATAATATACAGTATAATCCCTACACCATGCTGTATAATATACAGTATAATCCCTACACCATGCTGTATAATATACAGTATAATCCGTACACCATGCTGTATAATATACAGTATAATCCCTACACCATGCTGTATAATATACAGTATAATCCCTACACCATGCTGTATAATATACAGTATAATCCGTACACCATGCTGTATAATATACAGTATAATCCCTACACCATGCTGTACAGTATACAGTATAATCCCTACACCATGCAGTATAATATACAGTATAATCCGTACTCCATGCTGTATAATATACAGTATAATCCGTACACCATGCTGTATAATATACAGTATAATCCGTACACCATGCTGTATAATATACAGTATAATCCGTACACCATGCTGTATAATATACAGTATAATCCGTACACCATGCTGTATAATATACAGTATAATCCGTACACCATGGTGTATAATATACAGTATAATCTGTACACCATGCTGTATAATATACAGTATAATCCCTGCACCATGCTGTATAATATACAGTATAATCCGTACACCATGCTGTATAATATAAAGTATAATCCGTACTCCATGCTGTATAATATACAGTATAATCCGTACACCATGCTGTATAATATACAGTATAATCCGTACACCATGCTGTATAATATAAAGTATAATCCGTACTCCATGCTGTATAATATACAGTATAATCCGTACACCATGCTGTATAGTATACAGTATAATCCCTGCACCATGCTGTATAATATACAGTATAATCCCTACACCATGCAGTATAATATACAGTATAATCCCTACACCATGCAGTATAGTATACAGTATAATCCCTACACCATGCAGTATAATATACAGTATAATCCGTACACCATGCTGTATAATATACAGTGTAATCCGTACACCATGCTGTATAATATACAGTATAATCCGTACACCATGCTGTATAATATACAGTATAATCCGTACACCATGCTGTATAATATACAGTATAATCCGTACACCATGCTGTATAATATAATGTATAATCCCTACACCATGCTGTATAATATACAGTATAATCCCTACACCATGCTGTATAATATACAGTATAATCCCTACACCATGCTGTATAATATACAGTATAATCCATCCTTGTGGCTGCCCCCATTCAGTATAGCGTCTCCTTAATTTAAAAAATAAATAAATAAATCAGTAGCTCATGTATACATTTCTTTATTGGCATACATCTTCTTTAATGGGGGTGTGGCATGGGAGGAGCCAGGGCAGCATGTGGGATGGGCCGGGGAAGTGGGCGGGGTTAGGGGCCCCATTCAGATTCTTGCTATGGGGCCCAATGATTTCTATGTACGCCCCTGGCACTGCCACTATATTTGTCCTGTTGTCACTCACGACCTTGCCCACTTCCAGCTGGTGGGGAGACAGCCAGTGTGCTATTTTCTGTTTGATGTAATGCAGCAAGCGCTGGCCTGTTTGGCTGCTGTTGCCAAGACAGATTAACTCTAAGACAGCGTGGCAGAGTTTCACCTGGCACATGTGATAGGAAGGAGGGGGGGTCAACTCTCTGCCCCTAAGTATTGGATGGTCTGCAATCTTGGCTGGAAAGCGCGTGGAGGTGCCAAAAACAATTGGCCCGGTTGCTGGGGGGTTCCTGCCTCGCTGCCACTAAATACATTCAGCCAGTGGGCCATAAAGGACATGTATTGCCCCTGGCCATAAGCATTGCTCCAGGTGTCCACTGTGACGTGCACGGTGCTGAAGAGAGACAGCTGCAGGGAGCATCCTATATTGTCTGCCATGTGCAAGTAAAGGGCGGGGATAGCTTTGTTTGAAAAGTAATGCCGGTTCGGGATCTGCCAGCGCGGCTGAGCGCAAGCCGTCAGCTCCCTAAAAGCGGTGCAATCAACTAAATTGTATGGCAGAGACTGCATAGCCAGCCACTTGGTCTGGTGACTATTAAGTTTGCGCACTGTTGGATTACTTGTTGCGTATACTTGCTTCCTGGCCACGCACTCGACAATGGACGGCTGACGAATAAGAGGAGGTGGAGAAACGCACACGGAGGTGTATGTACTACTTACGCCCCTGGATGTGGGCTGAGGTACGCCCCTGGATGCGGCCTGCCTGACGCAAGGGACCCTGGGAGAAGTAGCCAGCTCTTCAGTATTAATGCGCTGCTCTAATCCACCTTGGTTACGCAAATTGGCGGCATGACGCCGCTTCAGATGGTTCCATAGAGCAGTGGTCCCTACATTTGCGGCTTTCCCACGGCTCATTTTCTGTTTACAGAAATTGCACGTGGCCGTGCTGATGTCCCCCGGTAGAGTGGTGAAATACTTCCAATTAATTTCTACTACATATGCCGTGTAGGCAATGACCAATAATTTTCCCAGATACAATAGTGATACAACTAAAACATAACTTTTATTCCATTTAGGTTGATAAAATTGTGAGCAAAATAGTGAATTAAAAACAACTGCCTCGCGTTGTTAGCTTTGTATCAGTCTGTAAATGTTTACATGTATCTTTCTCAGTGTGGGGTGTGCACATAAACCCACTCTGATACTGCTGTGGAGGTGTCAGCTGTGGCTAGTTCGCTTCACTCAGCCACAGTAAACCATATATACCTCACTGGAATACCTCTATCTAGCTGTTAACTAACACGCTTGGCAGGAATTAAAACCTATTAACACGCTTGGCAGGAATTAACCTATTGAGTGAAGTCAACTAGCCACAGCTGACACCTCCACAGCAGTATCAGAGTGGGTTTATGTGCACACCCCACACTGAGAGAGATACATGTAAACATTTACAGACTGATACAAAGCTAACAACGCGAGGCAGTTGTTTTTAATTCACTATTTTGCTCACAATTTTATCAACCTAAATGGAATAAAAGTTACGTTTTAGTTGTATCACTATTGTATCTGGGAAAATTATTGGTCATTGCCTACACGGCATATGTAGTAGAAATTAATTGTTATATACCAATTCCCAGATAGGGTCCCAGTATATATATTTTGTGAAATATTTCCACACACTCGACGTGCGCCCTCCAGAGCTGGCCAAGCTTGTAGCTCTTGCACGCTTAGACCCTAATTCCGGCCCCACCATACTTGGGGTCTCACTAGTTCCCAAGGCAGGCCTGGCCCTGGGCCTAACTCACCTCTGCCCTCTGTTGCTGCTACTACCACCGCCCTCCTCCTCGGAGATCAAATCCTCCTCACCAGCCCGATCCGCCTCCCAGGTCTTCCTGTCTAACACATCATCATCAGACTCCCCACCACTTTATTCTGACTGCAATATAGGCTGTTCCCCACCAACCTCCAATTCCGGGCAGTCTAAAGTCTGACTGCTCTCTAAAAAATCCTCAGGGAGGCTGTCCTCTATAACTGCCAGATTATGCGGTGGGGTTCGGTGGCCTTTTATTTGATAAAATGTAGAAGGGACGCGACTAGGAGGGGGCATTGAAGGCTGAGAGGGGGCAGAAAATGACAATTTTTGCTGTAGCAGAATGGTGAAGCAGGAGGAACACTGACCCCTGGCTACATGAAACTGTATCAGCAGAAGAAAGCACGTCATCTGGCTACGATTGAGATGAGTGTGCTATCCACTCCACTACCTCATCCACTTTCTCCTCCACTACAATTTTGCGCCTTTGTGGGTTAGCCTGGTGGAACAGTGGCCAAGTATTATGAATTCTACCAGTAGAAGCTCCTTTGCCACTACTGCCCTGTGCCACCTTCTTCTTCTTTTTGGAGCTCGAGGTCTGGCTGGAACTGGAACCCTTTTGCTTTTCCATGCCAGACATTTTCACTTGACTGTGGCCCTGCAGGTCTTTGTCTCTCTCCCTGTCTGTCTCCCTGCCTGATTACTAGCCCTGCACTTGCCCTGCAGTATCCCTGCAGTATCCCTGATATCTGTATTATGGATGCCCAGAACAATTACACCACTATTTGAACACAACAGTTCTCTGTCTTTAAGAACTTCACAGATAGTGCTTCAGCTTGTCTCAGCAGTCGCAGCACAACTGAAGCGTCACAGGCTTACCGAGCCTATGGGCCAATCAGAGCAAGCCGTTCCCACTAGGTCAGGTGACTGCTTTCTTTCCCGGGCTTTTTGCCACCTATTTCCAAACAAATAATGAACAGACAGTAAAAGTTCGCTAATTAACTGAATTCGTACGCATCAGCGTACGAATTAACTGATGCGTAGCATTTTGAGTACATTTAATCGGACAGGTACATAGCGTATGCGTACAAAGGCTTAAGAACATTTAAGATTCGAAATGAGAGAATCCGAAAAAATCTGGATTTGCTTCGGAGTAGAAAATTGCGTAGATTCGTATCGAATCTACGAAGCGGCGAATAGATTCGCTCATCTCTACATATCAAGTATCACCATGTTCAAAAATGTCTGAACTAAATCAGTGCCAATTTTTCTTTCAATTTTGGTTCTTAATTGCTCATTTTAAGACACACCCCTTCCAGATCAATTCCCATCCTGCGTTTATTAAGGCTTACCCCCTTGTCGGACGCAATGTAAAAAGTGTATTTTACACTTAAAGGGGTTATCCCATGATTAATGTAAATGCTTGATGGGTTTTCTTGTTTCAGTCAGATCTGTCATCTCTCTTGACATGTCATCTTGGTTTTGAAAATACTTATACTCTCCATTTTAGAGGCTCTTTCTTAGAACTCTTCATTGTGCCATTCCTCCTTTATTCCTGCTAAACAGGTATGTGTAAAGTGATGACTATCTGTTACCTTTCTCCTTGTCAATAGGGTATGTAGACTGTGTAGGACCCACTACTGGTAACGCCCATTTGTCAAATTTATTTATAAACCTCTAGGTAAAATAACAAACAGCACAACACACAGTTCTAAGAAAAGATGCCCCACAATAGTTAGTTCTTGAGATATATAAGTATTTAGTGAAACAGACATGTCAGGAGAGCTGACAAGTCATCTCTAGCAATGTTTCTGTGGTAGGATTGTTCCCGTTGAACATTGTGTGCTGCATTGTACTCTTGTAGGTAAACAGTGAATGCTGTAAAGTTTCTTCTTATGCAGTAATAAATCATGCCACTAAACTTTTAACGTCTAGCACAAACAGCACATAGTCTGCCATGTCAAAGACTACTTTGTTTCTCAAAAACCTGAGGACACAGTGGCAATGTTTGGTGCCTACACGATGAAAAGGTACCTTTTGTTCACTTCTGAAAGCGAGTCTTATCCCTGTGATGTAACAACCTAGTAACATTTTCAATACAAAAGCACCAGACATTGACGGAATGATATGGCTGATTTAAAAAAAATAAATTTCAGAAGTACTAATGTAATATATCTATACACAAAACTAGTCTGGAGCGAATCTAGCTTCAGATCGCAGATCCGAAGTCGATTTGTTCAAGAACTTCTGTTTTAATGCTGTTTCCTTATAGCATTAAAATGTATTAGCTCCGTGGAGCCAAACTTCCTCTTGGCTGAAGTGGCTTGAGACTTTGGTGAATTACTTTGGTATTCCTAGGTGCATATTGAAAAACATTTTAATATAGGAAAAATGGGCTTTGGTACTGGCTGGTACCTCGGTACCAAAGCTGTACCAGAATTGCTGATTTTTAATGCTTATTAGCCAATAAAAAATGGAATAAAAAGGAATCAAAAAGTATTATATACCCCAAAATGATACTAATGAAAACTACAAGCCATCCTGCAAAAATGAAGCTCACACAACTCTGTAGATTAAGAAATAAAACGTTATGGGTCTTTGGATGTAGTGATACAAAAAAATTGTTTCTTTTTTTTTTTTTTAAAAAAGGGTTTTTATTGTGCAAAAGTAGTAGTAATAAAAAAATATGTATTTGGTATCGCTGTAATCATACTGACCCAGAAAATAAAGTTATCATGCTATTTATGCTGAAATATGAACAGTATTGCTTTTTCCAACCCCCCCAAAAAAGAGTTCATGAAAGTTAATCAGTAAGTTATGTGTACCATAATGGTGCTAAAAGTGTGTCCCAAAAAACTGAATGAATGAAATGAAGCAAATTGCTTGTGCATAATGGCCCAAGTCTACTCAGTTTGGACAAGGACCTATAGCAGAGCTACTATGGATACAACCTAGAAGTCAAGTGCTAATCTACTGGGAAAATTCCTCTTAACCTGTACTGGGACTTTTCTGGATTAATAAATATTTAAAATGTCCAAGCAATGTTTATTGCATCACCACCTTGTAACAAAATGATGGCACACTTTCCAACAAAGAACGTGATATATAGCAATTAGTGTTGAATCAAGCAAAGCATTCAAAGCGGAGTTTGATCCAAAGTTTAGGAATACTTCGATTCATAACAAATCTGAATTTTCTCACACTTCATGACAATAAATCAGTTTTGGTGGCTGCACGTGTTGCATAGCAAAACTAAGTGTAGGTTAGGGCTCATTCAAACAACCGTATAAATGTTGCAGAACGGGTGCGGACCCATTCATTTCAATGGAATCGCAAAAGGTCCGCATCCGTAGTTCCGTTCCACAGCCCTGCAAAAAAGATTGAGCATGTCTTATTCATGTCACTTCCATCAAAGTGCGGTCCATATGCAGTCCGCAAAATGCAGAATGCACATGGCCGGTATCTGTGTTTTACAGATCTGCAGATAGCCATCCCCTGTGGTGTCACAGCCCTATAAAACTCTCATCCCGCGCAGTCTCTGCCATTGTCCTGTGAGCTGAGCATAGGGAGAGATGTGGCTATCGCTCATGCGCTAGGGACAGTGTTGCTTAAAATGATTAATAGAAGAATGTTGGAGAGGGCATGGAGACTTAGGGCTCATGCACACGACCGTATGTATTTGCAGTCTGCAAAACAGAGATCCGCAAAAAAATACAGATGACGTCCGTGTGACGTATTGTATCTGTTTTTTGGAAGATCCATTGTAACAATGCCTGTCTTTGTCCGCAAACCGTTCAGGTCTTAATGATGACCATCCTCATCTTTTACTAACTATACTTCTTCAAAATCATCCTTCAAAGTGTCCATGTGCTAGAAAAGTCAGTAAGATGCAGAGAGAGGAGGAGCTGGATGTTCCTGATAACATATTCTTATCAATAATAGATTATGTGGAAAAGCAGGAAAAGCAGATGGCAGAAGAAGGGCTCCCACCTGTAGGACAGGACAGCACTGGGGTTGGAGAAGTGGGTATGCCAGAGCTGATTAATATTCAGTTTTTACTGTCAAATAACCTGCAGGCCAGAACAGCAATAATATGCATATTGTCCCCCCACCTAACCAGCCAAACCCATTCCAGCATCAGCCACTGTTTAAAGGTGCCGCTCGGCTATTATAATGAAGAAGGACTATACAGTGCGCTCTTCATTATTACATTAAAGTCAGCTGCGGGCTAATTGTCCACGAGGTTGTTCACAACAGCATGGCGTCAACTTGCCTGCAGCATGGCCTAAGGGTCCATTCACACATCCGGAAAATGGGTCTGCATCCATTCCGCAATTTTGCGGAACGGGTGTGGACCCATACATTTTCAATGGGACCATAAAAGATAAAAGATGCAGACAGCACACCATGTGCTGTCCGCATCCGCACTTCCGTTCCGCAGCCCCGCAAAAAAATAGAACATGTCCTATTCTTGTCCGTAGCCACAGACAAGAAAAGGCATTTCTATTATAGTGCCGGCCATGTGCGGTCCGCAAAATGTGGATTGCACATGGCCTGGGTATACCTGATTTATAGCAATTCGAGACAAATTAATTCAAAAGGAATCTAATTCCTTGGTTAACGTGCAGAATCTAATTTTTCAAAACTCTAATGACAATGTCTATGAATTACGTTGCATGGCTAAACATAAATAAACAGACCCATATTTCCAAATCAGATATGGACTATATACACAGGTCTATGAGCATGGACATGTTGGAAAAACACTGCTATGCAGAGATAGCTTAACATATTATGTCAAGAATGTGAAAAATGCATGGAAACTATGAATCTCCAAAGGAAATAGGGAACATTAGCAGTTTACAGTGGGATCAGACATCTGGATTCCTGCCAGAATCACATGGCTGCCAGCCACCTTCCTCCATAGATAGCTTCATGCAGTTTCTCAAATTACGCAACAGTATGCAAATAAAGTACTGTATAAGACTACAAATAAAGGGCAGACTCAGCAAAATTCATCTTTTTTTCACTAAACTTAATAGCTCAGTCAGGGCCAGGTGTGATCACGTTTACACTGCCTGGCCCTGTCAATGAAAGTGGAGAGGATGTGGCAGTTGCAGAGAGAGCAGAGCCTCTAGGTGTAATGACAACACCCCCGCTGCTCCTAGAGGATCATTTGCATATAATAAAACATCGTTTTTTCATCAATACAGACAGATATGAACCTGGAACCAACACAGATGCCTTCAGCTGCCAAGTGTACATGCAGCAGGTCAGCCAGTTTCATAGGCACAAATCTGTGGACAGATGCCCTTTAAATCTGCATAGGAGCTATAAAAACAATTTTAATCAAGACCAAACGCAAAATTGCCTCATTTTTTTTTTTTTTACAAAGATTTATGTAGCTGTTAATATTGTATTCTGCTAAAAGACTAGTTTGCATTATAGACATGGGGGACTTGACTTTGTAGATTTCGGAGGGAGTGGATAATTAGAAGCTGTATTCTTTATTAGGCATCTACAATGTTGAAGAGCATGGCACATACTGCACTCTGTTCACTTGTACGCCAGTTGGATTGAGCACCAGTCCTAGTAAATGTCCCTTAATCTTAATCTATGCTAGCTGGCTACAGCAAATCTGGCAGGTCATGGAAGTTCAAGCCCCTCCCATTAGGGCCCTTTTCTTGTTGCTTCTAAAAAATTAGGAAAAGTCTTGTAATCCCAGACATTAGAACCCTAAGGATAATGATAATACATAAAAATTCAGTCAGAAGTTCATAGCCTCAAAATGGAGTTTATTAAAGCACATACATTCTGTGTATTACACTGATATAGTATCTGTCTGTATGCACAAGCAGCCACATAGAATACCATACATATTGTAGACTGCAGAGTGGTGTTGAGCGAAGCGAAGCATTCAAAGCAGAATTTGTTCTGAAGTTCAGGAAAACTTCGATTCACAACTAATCCGATTTTTCTTGCACTCTGTGGTAACAAATCAGGTTTTCCTAAAATGGCGGCTGCACATGTTACAAAGCAAAACTAAGTATATTTATATTTTTATATATTTTTTTGTATTTGTTTATTTATATTTTAATTTTTTGTATTTTTCACTTAACTTTATGTATATGTGATGCACAATTCACATTCATGTATTTTTCTTATTCTTCTTAAAATACGCACTTTGCACTTTACACTTTTATTATTTTTAGTTTTCTCTTTTCCCTTCATTCATATTCATTATTCTTTTTATTGTGTCCTTTCCCTTGCATTTCCTCACCTGTATTGCGTTGATGAGGTTTGCTATCCCCTATCGGTGTGATTTTACGCATGCGCCTTTTTTCAGTGTTCAGACGCGCCTTTATACTAGTTGACATTATGCCGGCGGTCACGTGACTGGCCATCACGTGACCGCGGCATACTCAGTGAGTTTGCGTTTACTCTTGTTGCTGGGTTACCTCTGCGGTCACGTAACTGGCCATCACGTGATCGTGACGTACTTCCGGGATACATGCTGAGTCTGTGTTTGGTTGTTTGGCGCTACTTTCATCAATCACACCAGCTTATGAACTAATTGTTGGCTTTACTCATTGGTGGGTTCTGACTATATATATACCTATTCATTGTTAAGGAGAGTTGTACCCCCAGAAGAAGGCGTGGTCCGAAACGTGCATTGGGGTGTGCGGCTCTCTGGGTCACAGCGCTCTGTTTATGTGTATGTCTCTTTACATTTAATACTGTATGCGGTTATGTTACAGTCTTTAACCTTTATGTATTTTTTACATTTTATATGGAGGTTTTATATGGAGGTTTTGTGTCACTTGACATGTGTTTTTTGAAACTATTATAATATATTTGCATACGAACCTCATAGTACTACACTTGTATGTCTAGGCTGTAGCAACATCTATATATTTTTTTAAATACAGTATAGCATTTGTATTTTTATGACTGCCCAATATTAATGCAGTGGTGCTGGTGACCTGGGGGAGCCTCACCTTTTTTGTGCTTTTCATCTCTATTTAGCCTCATTTTTAATATATATATATTTATATGGTTATTAACTATTCTCAATAAAGACAATATTTTTCGAGCTATATGGACTCCATTGTTCTTTGTAGGTTCTAAAGCAAAACTAAGTGTAGAGGAGGCAAGCCAGGGAATGCAGGATCACCCATAATGCCGTGCAGCCAGCCAATCCACAGATAGCCATCCCCTGTGATGTCACAGCCTTATAAAACCCTCATACCATGCATTCTCCGCCATTGTCCTGTAAGCTGAGCATATGGAGACGTAGCAAGTTGTGCTAGGGACAGTGTTGCTGAAAATGATTCATAGAAGAATTCAATACCAATACGATGGAAGCCGTTATTATTCCAGTGGCCACGTGCCATCCAATACCATCCAGTCTGCACCCCTTAGGGGGACCAGGTCTTAATGATGACCATCCTCATATTTTGCTGGTTTTACTTCTTCCAAATCATTCTTCAAAGTCTCCATGTCCCAGAAAAGTCAGCAAGATGAGGGAGGAACTGGATGTTCCTTATGACATATTCCGATTGATATTAGATGATGTGGAAAAGGAGGAAAAGCAGATGGCAGAAGAAAGATTCCCACCTGTAGGGCAAGAGAGCACTCGGGTTGGAGAATTCAGTATGCCAGCATATTGTGCCAGCCAAATCCCATACCAGCAACAGCCCCTCTTTAAAGGCTTAATGCGGCCTTTAAAAATGAAGACCGACTATACAGATCTTATTACATGAAAGGCAGCTGCAGGCTAATTGGCCGTGTAGTTCTTCACCGCAGCATGGCCACAAACCTCCTGCTGCACAGCCGCTCCGTGTGGCCGTACCCTACAGCAGAGTGGCCTCGGTATACCTGATTTATAGTGATTTGTGATGAATCAATTCACAACAAATCAAATTTCTTGGGAAACTTCATCGAAGCTGCCGAATCTAATTTTTCAAAACTTCAATCATCTCTACTGCAGAGCATTATTTGGTGCCATTGTCCTTCACAGAAGTGCTGCCGACAACTTATCTGACCCTGTACACATTCACTTTTATAGACTGAACTTTGCTTCATTTTCAGAATTCCATTGCGTGTCCTGACAACCATCTTCTGGCTGTGAGTGGTGAATGAACTTTGGAATGTCTGAGCAGTAGTTAAAAGATGTTGGACTATAACAGGACTTGCTACAATGTAAAATGATATACTTAGTGAGTACAGTTTAATAGGTAACAACTCTAAAATGTAATATATATGTCAAATATACACAGGAAAAATACTTTGGTGTTTACAATATTATTGCTTTATCCAGTCCTTTACATTCTTAATTAAGAACTAATTCCTTATAGTCTCCAGGTCCAAAAAAAAGGCCTGGCATTATATACCATAATTTCATGGGGGTATACAAATCATAATGTACCCTCTATTGTGTAAAGATAAAAATTTAACCCCTTCCTGACCAGCGCCGTACATGTACGGCAATGCGGGAAGTGACTTCCCGCCCAGCCCCGTAGTACTGTGCCTGCCCGATCAGCTGCAGGGGGCCAGCTGTGCCCAGTAGACAGACCCCTGCTGTATGTGCCGGCATCGGTGAAAACACCGATGGCGACGCATTAACCCTCGATGTGCTGCGGTCAGCGCTGACCGCGGCACATGCGATCTGTGGAGCAGGAAGGGGAGTCCATCGGGTCCCCGCGCTGCTGTGACGGGGACCCAATGGCTTGGATGGCAGCCCGATGCCTTCCTCAGGCATCGTGGCTGCCATCCCTGCGAGCCTGTGAGATCCAACCCCCTGGATCTCACAGGAAGCAGGCTGTAAGTGTATTACAGTGTGTAAAGTTAAAAGTGAAAAAAAGGTTAAAAAATAAAGTTTTAAAATAAATAAATAAAATGTTTCAAGTAAAAAAAAAAAGTGCCCTTTTTCCAAAATAAAGTTAAAAAAATGGAAAAAAAAAAGAAAAGTAGACATATTAAATATCGCCTCGTCCGTATCGACCAGCTCTATAAAAATATTACATGATCCACCCCGCCAGGTGAACACAGTAAAAAAAAGAAAAAAAAAAAGAAAAAAAAAACTGTGCCAAAACAGCCATTTTTAGGTCACTTTCCCTCACAAAAAGTGTAATAGCAGGCAATAAAAAAGGCATATTTACCACAAAATGGTACCAATCAAACCGTCATCTCGTCCCGCACAAAATGAGACCCTACTTAAGACAATCGCCCAAAAGATAAAAAAATATGGCTCTCAGAAAATGGCAACACAAAAAAAAGATTTTATTCTGTTCAAAAATGCATGTAATGTGTAAAACTTAACAAATATAAAAATGTTAGACATATTGGGTATCGCCACGTCCAAAACAACCTGCTCTATAAAAATATTACATGAGATGGTCCCCCAGGTGAATGCTGTAAAAAAATTTTTTTTAAAAGCTATGCCAAAACAGCCATTTATTTCCCTCTTGCCTCACAAAAAGTGTAATACCACATGATCAAAAAGGCGTATGTACCCCAAAATGGTACCAATCAAACTGTCATCTCATTCCGCAGAAATTGATACCCTACCTAAGACAATCGCCCAAAAAATAAAAAATATATGACTCTCAGAAAATGGCAGCACAAAAACAAGATTTAATTCTGTTCAAAAATGCATCTAATGTGTAAAACTTAACAAAAATAAAAATGTTAGACATATTAGGTATCGCCACGTCCGTAACAACCTGCTCTATGAAAATATCATATGATTTGCCCCTTCAGGTGAATGCTGTAAAAAAATTTTTTTAAAAACTATGCTAAAACAGCAATTTTTTGTCACCTTGCCTCACAAAAAGTGTAACACCAAGTGATCAAAAAGTCTTATGTACCCCAAAATAGTACCAATGAAACGGTCACCTCATCCCGCAAAAAATAAGACCCCACATAAGACAATAACTCAAAAAATAAAAACCAATGGCTCCCGCAAACCAATCCATCAAAATCTGTGCTGCAAAATCCATATGGCGCTCCTTCCGGGTTAAAGCAACATTTTATTGGAAGAAATGAAACTTTAAATTTTCACAGCCAAGTGTTTCCAAATTCCATAAAATGCTTAGGGGCTCAAAGTGCTCAGTACACCCCTTAATATATTCTTTGAAGGGTGTAGTTGCCAAAATGGGGTCACTTTTTGAGGGTTTCCACTGTAGGGGTACATCAGGGTCTCCTTTCCTTCTAACCACTGCTACGTGCCCATAGAGCAGTTTACCACCACATATGGGGTATTTCTGTAAACTGCAGAATCATAGTAATGTATATTGAGGTTTAGTTTGCTGTTAACCCTTGCTGTGTTGCAAGAAAAAATTGATTAACTTGAAAAATCTGAATAAAAAATGAAATTTTGAAATTTCACCTTCATTTTCCTTTAATTCTTGTAGAACACATAAAGGGTAGACATGAGCGAACGTGCTCGTAACGAGCACTGTACCGCTCGGCTCCCCTGCACTCGCATGGGCGCAGACAGCCGCAACCGTCCTCCTCTAATAAAGGGTTAATAAAGTTTGTAACGTCAGTTTTAAATAATTTGAGGGTGTAGTTTCTAAAATGGGGTAATTTATGGGTGGTTTCCATTACGTAAGCCCCTCAAAATCACTTTATATCTGAATTGGTACTTAAAAAAACTGGTTTTGGAAATTTTGTTGAAAATTTGAAAAATGGCTTCTAAAATTCTAAGCTTTCTAACGTCCTAAAAAAGTGAAATGACATTTATAAAATGATGCCAACATAAAGTAGACATAAGGGGAATAATGACTGATAACTATTTTCTGAAGTATTACTATCTGCCTTAAAAGTATAGAAATTCAAATTTAGAAAATTGAGACTTTTTCCAAATTTTTTGTAAATTTGGGATTAAAAAAAAAAATAAAGTAAAAATATATTGACTAGTGTCGAGTGAGCATGCTCGGCCGAACTTGCTGTTCGGCCGAGCATGCCTACGCTTTGGTCCACTCAGTGTTCGGCCGAACACCGAGTGTACTCGAGCGCAATGCTCGAGTCTCTTCCCCGCACGTTTGTTCGCTGCTACACAGCGAATAAACGTGCGGGAGAGTACTGGCATTCACTGTAATGTTGATTTGTACACTAATGCTACGCATTGTATGCTAATGCGTACAAATTTGTATGCTAATGCTACGCATTGTACGCTAATGCGTACGAATTTGTATGCTAATGCTACGCATTGTACGCTAATGCGTACAAATTTGTATGCTAATGCTACGCATTGTACGCTATTGCGTACAAATTTGTATGCTAATGTTACGCATTGTACGCTAATGCGTACGAATTTGTTTACTAATGCTATGCATTGTGCGCTAATGCGTACAAATTCAGTTAATTAGCATACTTTTATGAGTTAAAGGAGTAAAAGAGAAGTCGCGATTCTGACCTTTTTCTATTAACCAGACACCCTCCCCTCTTCCGAGCGGGGGGTGCCTGGTTTAGTCCCATTGACTAACATTATGCTCGGGTTCTCGGCCGAGCACTCGAGCACCCCCTAGTGCTCGGCCAGAGCACCCGAGCATACGAGCACAGAGGTGCTCTCTCAACACTAATACTGACTCTAATTTACCACTTTCATGAAGTACAATGTGTCACGAGAAAACAATCTCAGAATGGCCTGGATAAGTAAAAGGATTCCAAAGTTATTACCACATAAATTGACACATGTCAGATTAGCAAAAAATGGCCTGGGCAGGAAGGTGAAAACAGGCCCAGGGTAGAAGAGGTTAAACCTGTATCATCATAAAAGCTATAGTGCATATCTAATGCCAGCCATACTGCATAATAATAACACAAAATAAAAAAAAGGACTTTTATTAAAATAATAAGCAAGTTTGTGCTTTTCAAAGGGGGTCTCCCATCTTCATTAGACACATCCAGATCCTCTTTCTTTTGTACTATATAATGCATTTCTAAGAGAGCCTATATAATAAAAGACATAGTGCACATTTAAAGGGGTTTTCCTAAATCACACAGGGTAAAGGCATTTTTTGGAGATCCAGTGACATACAGAGCTCTCCATAGGGACTGCTAGGCGAAGGCATCACTCTACATTCAACTGTATCGTCATCTTCAGAACGACGATACAGTAAGATACTTTAGCGGGGCATGGGAGCGATGTCTTCCTGCCCTGTTCCTTCTAATAGCACCTGTAGCCTATTAGAGGCTAGCCCAGGGCATGGCCTTCCTCGTCGCCTGAGCCCTGCAGTGTATCACGCGGGACACAGGCCGGAAGAGGCCTGCACCACATCGCTGTCAGCCACATGGAGGTAAGTATTAATGCTTATTTTTTTCATTTGACACTATGCTGTTTGGCCAATATGGGGAGGGGGGGTAGGAACACTATGGGGGCATCTACTAGGGGCACTATATAGGGGCATTATATACTGGCACACATTATGGGGATACAATGGGGATATTATGTCCTTCATACTTTCCCTTGTTTCATGATCCACTCCTGATTTTGGCTACAAAAACTCCATCCAGAAGTCTGACCTCATGGTCATAATCCAATAGCACATAGGGGTTTTCATCTAAGCCTCTATCAGCATTCCTTTCCCTACCATAACAGATAAGGAACCTGTCTTTCAGACAAGTCAGTGCAATTATTACTATAGCATCATGAGTACTATTGTAGAACTAATTTATGCTGCTCAGAAAGTCTTATTTTATTCAAACAATATACACATGTCAAAGTGTCACACAGGAAGGAACTGCTGAAAGCTGTAAGAAAGCATGATGGTTTCTTGTGTTAAAATAAAAGAAAAAAGAGAAAATGACTGAAAGAATTATTGAAGCAAACAAAATAATGTATCACCTCCAAGATAGGTAATGAACATGACACCACCTGAAAGAAATGAAGGAGATGGTTCTTGGATTATCTCATGTTCATGCAAAAAGCTATAAAAATCATTGCAGCACTTTTTTTCTTATGGCATACCACTGAACTATAAAATGTAATGAGTGCATTCTCTGGCAATAACAAAATATGTATAAACAGTATGAGCAGCATATTCTAAATAACTTCACATCTGAGCGAGAGATCATGCCAGCTATCATGGGTTCTGGGACCGGACAGCTACACTATCTCCTGTACCTCGCTGTGTTACACTTCTGTTACTCCAGTTCACTTGAAAGGGATTTACCGAAGCATAGCCTCAATGTACCTCTGGCTGCCACATCCAGACAGGACGAGGTTAGAGTGGGGCCTGTACGAAGAGGGCAATGATCCCGCTAATCCAGTATCTGTTTTTTTCATGATCACTCATTCAGTCATCTTAAATGGAGGGAAGTACAGTATTTACACTTGGAATTTTATCATAATACTAAACATAAATTTTAAAGATGACCTTTCACCTCTCCTGACATATCTGTTTTAGTAGCTACTTGCATTCCCCATGTAATAAGAATTGTGCCATTCTTCTCTAATTCCTGCTAGATGTTTATGTCAGGTCTGGTCATCAGAGAACATAGGTTCTATGTTTTGCTTGGTTTTCTGAGTTTTTGTGTGTTTCTGTTTAGTGCCTACGCCTTGCCTTGAACCACGTTCACACTGTGGGTTGTTTTGGAGCCAACGCCCAGCTTCTTGTTTGGTTTGTCTACTCAGGGTTAATACTCAGGTGCTGGCTGAGTGGCTTCTCCTAATCTGGTCCATTCAGAACCTGGGGGTGGGATTTCTTCCTGCATATATACCTACCTTCCTCTCTGCTCCTTGCTGGTTTTTGCAATTCCTTGCTATTCCTGCTTGCGTTGTATTGTGTATCCTGACTGCTGATTTGACCCTTTTCTTGTATCTGACTTCTCTACCGTCTTCCGATTTTGTACTTTGTTATTCCTGGTTTTGACGCGGCTTCCTGACTATCCATTTGGTGTTTTGTCTGTCTTGTTTGTTGTTCCCTGTTCCCTGCACCTTATACAGTGTATTTCGCAGTCCTCGTGGTTGTCGCCCCACGGTTTAGCGTGGGTGAGGCAATAGGCAGGGACAGAGGGTTGGGTAAGCTTAGGGCACACGCTCCTCTGTTGTCTGTTTATCCCAACCTTGACAGTTTATGGATAAATATACAAATGGGAGTTACTGGGAGGGGGTCCTGCAGTGTCTGACACTGGCAGCACTGATTGGACAGTGTCAGATTGTGCAGGAACACTACCCCAACTGGTTACCCCCATCTGTAACTTTATCCATTAATTTCTAGCAAGAATAGTAGAAGACTGGCACCACATAGTCATAAGAAAACATGCTCCAGAATTGTTATTACATGGAGAATGCAGGTGGCTTCTAAAACAGACATGTCAAGAGCTATGACAGGTCCTCTTTAACCCCTTCATGACATGGCCATTTTCCAGGCCAAATTTTGGAAATCTGACATGTGTCACTTTATGTGGCAATAGCTTTGAAACACTTTTACTTATCCAAACCGTTCTGAGATTGTTTTCTCATGACTAGAGATGAGCGAACGTGCTCGTTACGATCACTGTAGGCATTGCGGATCCGTCCTCAGCTGCATGTAAGTCAATGCGGACGGATCATTTGGTATGACACTCATACCAAACGGATCCGTCCTCCTCACCCGACAGATCCAAACAGATCCGTCCCCATTGACTTACATGCAGCTGAGGACGGATCCGCAATGCCTGCGGGCATTTGTTCGCAGGGGAGCCGAGCGCTACAGTGCTCGTAACAAGCATGTTCGCTCCTCTCTACTCGTGACACATTGTACTCTATGGCAGTGGTAAATTTGAGTCAATATAAATCACCTTTATTTATAAAAAAAATCCTAAATTTACAGAAAATTTGGAAAAATGTGTAATTTTCAAACTTTGAATTTCTCTGCTTTTAAGGCAGATAGTATTCCTCACAAAATAGTTATTACTTTACATTTCCCATATGTCTACTTTATGTTGCCATCATTTTGTAGATGTAATTTTATTTTTTTGGGGACGTTAGAAGTCTTAGAATTTTAGAAGCAATTCTTAAAATTTTTAAGAAATTTTCCAAAACCATTTTTTTTAAGGACCAGTTCAGTTCCGAAGTCACTTTGTGGGGCTTACATAATAGAAACCACCATAAATCACCCCATTTTAGAAACTACACCCCTCAAGTTTTTCAAAACTGATTTTACAAACTTTATTAACCTTTTATGTATTCTACAAGATTTAAAGGAAAATGGAGATGACATTTCTAAATTTCACTTTTTTTTGCAGATTTTCCATTTTAATCCATTTTTTCCTGTAACACATCAAGGGTTAATAGAAAAAAAACCCTCAAAAACTATTACCCTGATTCTGCGATTTACAGAAACATGCCACATGTGGTCGTAAACTACTGTATGGGCGCATGGCAGGGCGCAGAAGGAAAGGTGCGCCAGATGGTTTTTGGAAGGCAAATTTTGCTGGACTGGTTTTTAGACACCATGTCTCATTTGAATCCCCCTGATGCGCCCCTACAGTAGAAACAACCAAAAAGTGCCTGTATTTTGGAAACTAAGGGATAAGGTGACAGTGTTATTGATACTATTTTGGGGTACATATGATTTTTGATCGATTTATATTACGCTATTATCGCTTTATATTTTGTTAGGCAAGGTAACCAAAAATGGCTGTTCTGGCTCAGTTTTTATTTTTTATTTTGTACAGTGTTCATCTGACAGGTTAGATCATGTGCTAGTTTTATAGAGCAGGTTGTTACGGACGCGATGATATCAAATATGTCTACTTTTTTTGTTTGTTTGTTTCGGTTTTACATAATAAAGCATTTTTGGAAACAAATTATGTTTTTGTCTCCATTTTCTGAATGCCATATCCTTTTTATTTTTCTTCCGATCGTCTTGTGTAGGGGCTCATTTTTTGCAGGAAAAGTTGACATTTTTATTGGTACCATTTTTGGGTACATATGATTTTTTTGATCATTCATTATTACACTTTTTTATTTATTCATTTTTACTGCGTTCACCTGAGGGGTTAGGTCATGTGAGATTTTTGTAGAGCAGGTTGTTATGGATGCAGCGATACCTAACATTTATACTTTTTTGTTTATTTAAGTTTTACACAATAATGTCATTTTTGAAACAAAAAAAACATGTTTTAGTGTCTCCATAGTCTGAGAGCTGTAGTTTTTTAATTTTTTGGGCGATTGTCTCAGGTAGGGGCTCATTTTTTGCGGAAAGAGGTGACGGTTAGATTGGTACTATTTTGGGGGGCATACGCCTTTTTGATCGCTTGGTATTACAGTTTTTGTAATGTAAGGTGACAAAAAAGGCTTTTTTGACACCGTTTTTATTTTTATTTTTTTTACTGTGTTCACCTGAGGGGTTAGCTCATGTGACATTTTTGTAGGGCAGTTTGTTACGGACGTGGCGATACCTAACATGTATACTTTTTTAGTGTCTCCATAGTCTGAGAGCTGTAGTTTTTTTTATTTTTTTTAGCGAAAGAGGTGACAGTTAGATTGGTACTATTTTGGGGGGCATACACCTTTTTGATTGCTTAGTATTACACTTTTTGTGATGTAAAGTGACAAAAAATGGCTTTTTTGACACCGTTTTTATTTTTTTACGGTGTTCACCTGAGGGGTTTGGTCATGTGATATTTTTGTAGAGCAGGTTGTTACGAACGTGACGATACCTAACATGCTTAGGGTATTTTTTTTTTTTTTACCAATTTCAAATTTGCGTATTTTGGGGGGGAAAAATTGGATTTTTAAAAACTTTTTTAATTTTTTTTTACACTTTTTTTTTTACACTTTAGCTTTAGCAGGAGCCTGATCAGGTTTAGCTTATACCATGGCAAGCCGGACGCTTGTGAAAGTGTTCGGTTGCCATGGTAACCAGCGGGATGCTGCCACAGCAGAGCTGCGCCCGATGGCAGAAGGAGGGAGCTCCCTCCCTGTTAACCCCTTCCATACAGCGGTCCCTATGGACCGCGGCACGGAAGGGGTTAAATGGCTGACATCGGTGCCAGCACCGATGTCAGCAGGTTCAAGCAGAGTATCAGCTGTATGCTGATACTCTGCTTGAACACCGCTTGGTCATCCTGGACAAACATCGCCGCCTGCCCGCCCGTGGACCCCCCACCCCCCTCGCTCAGCCATCCTGAAATTATGGCCGCAAATGATGATCTGGGGGGGAATAATATAAATTATATATATATATATATATATATATATATATATATATATATATATACACACATAACTGCAAGAAGGATATTGGCCAAGTTTTAAAATGGTGGAGCTAGAACCAAGCAATTTTGATAGAGATCCAAGCTGACCTTCACATTTTGAGCTACAGCATTTTTTATAAGACACCTAATATAAAAGAGCCCACAGAAAATCTATTACTAAGGGAAATAGATGAGGCAGTAAATCATAATGAGGTCATTATTTTGGGGGACTTAACTACCCAGATACAGAGTGGGGCACTGGAGCCTGTCGATATCATAAAGAAAACAGATTCTTGGCAATACAACTACCTTTCCCAACTGGTTCAGGATCTGACTAGAGGGACGGCCATACCGGACTTAGTATCAACCAACAGACCTTACAGAACAACAGATGTGCAGGTTGGGGGACAACTGGAAAATAGTGTCCATAAAATAATAGCCTTCCAAATGTCATTTAACACAGTGTTCTTGAGGGAGGCACAAAAAGGGAAAACTTCCAAAAGCGAAATTTGACCAGCTAAGGGAGGATATTAGCCTCACTAACTGGGACAATGTCCTCAAAAATAAAAATGCAGTCACAAAATGGGATATTTGTAAAAGCATCCTAAACTCTAATTGTGAGAGGTACATACCTTATGGGAATAAAATGGTAAAGAACAAGAAAAAAACAATGTGGATAAATAGAATTGTAAAGAAAGCAATAAATTACAAAAAGAAAGCATTTAAATCACCAAAGCAGGAAGGTAGTGAAGAAGCATTGAAAAACTTTAAGAAAAAAAATAGAATATGTAACAGACAGATAAAAGCAGCCAACCTGGTGAAAGAGAGACTTATTGCCAACGAGAATAAAACCAACCCGAAAATGTTCTTTAATTATATAAATGGTAAAAAGTTTAAACCTGTAAATGTAGGTCCTTTACAGAGTGATGAGGGAGATGTTGAAGAGAGTGATAAGAAGAAAGCAAATCTATTAAATATTTTTTTTCCACCTGTCAGATGAAATGCAGAATCTAAAAGTAAATTCCCCATTACAAGTGTCTTGTCTGACCTAGGAAGAAGTGCAGTGGCATCTTAAAAAGATTACAATAGACAAACAACTGGATTCAGATGGTATACACCACCATATCCTATGAGAAAAGTAATGTCATAGACCGGTAAGTCTAACATTTGTCGCGTTTGAAGGTTTTCTAAGAGATGCTATCTTGGAGTATCTCAATGAAAATAACTGTATAACACTGTATCAGTATGGCTTCATGAGAGATCGGTCATGTAAACTAATGTAATCAGTTTCTATGAGGAGGAAAGTTCTAGACTTGACCAGGGTGAATCATATGTCATATATCTTGACTTTCCCAAAGCATTTGATACAGTGCCACATAAAAGGTTAGTATAAAAAATGAAAATGCTTGGACTACAAGAAAATGTCTGTATGTGGGTAAGTAACTGGATCAGTTATAGAAAACAGAGGGCGGTTATTAACGGTATACACTCACTCAGATTGGGTCACCGTCACTAGTGGGGTACAACAAGGGTCAATATTGGGCCCTATTCTCCTCAATGTATTTATTAATGATCTTGTAGAGGTCAGTAAAATATCAGTTTTTGCAGATGATACTAAACTGTGTAAAGTAATTAACATAGAAGAGGACAGTATACTGCTACATATGCATCTGGATAGACTGGAGGCTTGGACAGATGAGAAATGGCAGATGAGGTTTAACACTGACAAATGTAAGGTCATGCACATGGGAAGGAATAATGCAAGTCACCAGTACATACTAAATGGTAAAACACTGGGTAACACTGACATGGAAAAGGACCAAGGAATTTTAGAGAACAGCAAACTTAACTGCAGACACCAGTGTCAGGCAGCTGCTGCCGAATACAATAAGATTATGGTGTGCATCAAAAGGGGCATAGATGCCCGTGATGAGAACATAGTCCTGCCATTTTACAAATCACTAGTCAGACCACACATGGAGTACTTGTCACGCTCTGGTGTGGGGGGAAAGGCCACACCGAGCGTAAGAAGGATGGGAACAGACAAAACCAGGGAACTGGTCACCTCCTGCAGGGGACCCTAAGACTAGGCCCTAGCTGGCTACCAGTATGAGCTAACCCGGGTGGTAGGAAAGCCCATACGCAGGAACCTAATCTTGATAAACCCTAGATCACCCTGCAGTCTAGTGACACAAGAGAGTAACCCGTTCCTCCAAGCATAAGGAGGAACAAGAGACTCAAAACGGGAATAACCAAAGGAAGGGAAAACACTTAACTTTAAGTAGAACTCAGCAACTGGATCTCAGCCGAGATCCACACCACTCTCAATCAGGGATGTAGAAGATATAACCCGCAAGGGATACTGGGAGAGGAAGAGGTAAATAGCAGAAAGCTAATTGCCAAGCGGCAACAGCTGAGGGGAAGGGGTGTGGAGAACAGCACCCAAACCACAGGGAAGCCTGTCAAACATGTCACTTAGAAAGCCGCGCAGAGCGTCTGATTCCAGGCGCAAGCCCACTCGTGACATTACCCCCCCCTTTTACGGGTGACCACCGGGCACCCAGGACCAACTTTACCAGGGTGACACCTGTGAAAGGCTTTTATCAAACGACCGGCATTCATGTCAGATGCCGGTACCCATGACCTCTCCTCAGGACCATAACCCTTCCAATGAACCAGATATTGAAGGGTACCACGAAGAACTCGAGAATCAATGATCTTGACAATCTGAAATTCCAAATTACCATCCACCAAGACAGGCACGGGTGGCAAGGGAGATGGCTGCAGAGGTTCAACATACCTCTTCAACAAAGATCTGTGAAACACATTATGTATTTTCAGGGCCTGAGGAAGTTCAAGACGAAATGCTACAGGATTAATAATGGCCGTGATTTTATATGGGCCAATAAATCTTGGACCCAGCTTCCAAGAAGGAACTTTCAACTTAATGTTCCTAGTAGACAGCCACACAGAATCACCCACATTTAGGTCCGGACCATTCATGCGTCTCCTGTCAGCCACACGTTTGTACTTGTTACCCATATTTATCAAGTTATTTTGAATTTTTCGCCATATGGAAGACAATGATGACGAAAAACGTTCTTCCTCAGGAATACCAGAAGTATCAGAACCAGAAAATGTGCCAAACTGCGGGTGAAAGCCATATGCACCAAAAAATGGTGACTTACCAGTGGAGTCCTGTCTGCGATTATTTATGGCAAACTCAGCCAGAGACAAAAACGAGGACCACTCTTCCTGGTTCTCAGAGACAAAGCATCTCAAATAAGTCTCCAGATTCTGATTGGTACGCTCAGTCTGTCCATTCGTCTGGGGATGAAAGGCAGAGGAGAAAGACAGTTGTACCCCGAGCCGGGTACAGAACGCCCTCCAGAATCTGGACACAAACTGAGTCCCACGATCAGAGACCACGTCAGTGGGAATGCCATGAAGTTTCACAATGTTGTCAACAAACACTTGTGCAAGAGTTTTAGCATTGGGGAGTCCGGGTAATGCAATAAAGTGCGCCATTTTACTAAAACGATCTACAACCACCAGAATAACTGTCTTACCAGACGACTCAGGCAGATCAGTGATGAAGTCCATGGATAGGTGAGTCCATGGTCTGGACGGGATGGGTAATGGAAGTAGGGGTCCAGAGGGACGAGTATGTGTCACCTTAGAGCGTGCGCAGACACTACAGGCTGACACATATTCCTCAACACACTTACGCAGACCTGGCCACCAGAATCTACGAGAGATGAGGTCGACAGTGGATTTACTCCCAGGGTGTCCCGCAAGCACCGAAGAATGATGCTCCTCAAACACCTTAAAACGCAAATCAGAAGGAACAAACAACTTCCCGGAAGGGCAAGACTCCGGCGCATCTCCCTGGGCCTCAAGCACTTTAGCCTCAAGATCAGGGTAAAGAGCGGATATCACCACTCCTTCAGACAGTATAGGGCTAGGATCTTCAAAATCACCACCTCCGGGAAAACTACGTGACAAGGCATCCGCCTTCACATTCTTAACCCCAGGACGGTATGTGACAATGAAATTGAATCTGGTGAAGAACAAAGACCATCTGGCCTGCCTCGGATTAAGTCGTCTAGCCGACTCCAGGTAAGCCAGATTTTTGTGATCAGTGAATACCGTGATTGGATGAATCGCCCCTTCCAACCAATGACGCCATTCCTCAAAAGCCAACTTAATGGCCAGTAACTCTCTGTTACCCACATCATAATTTCTCTCCGCCGCAGAGAGTTTTTTCGAAAAAAAAGCACATGGGCGCCATTTACCAGGTGACGGGCCCTGTGATAACACAGCTCCTACCCCCACATCGGATGCGTCAACCTCCACAATGAAAGGTTGTGACACATCTGGCTGCACCAATATAGGGGCAGAGGAAAAGCACTCCTTTACAGCAGAGAAGGCTTGCAATGCTGCCTCAGACCACACTGAGACATCCGTACCCTTCTTAGTCATGTCAGTTAAGGGTTTAACTATAGTCGAATAGTTCTTAATAAATTTTCGGTAATAGTTGGTGAACCCCAAAAATCGCATAAGAGCCTTCAGATTTTCAGGTCGGTCCCAGTTCAGAACAGCACCGACTTTCTCTGGATCCATACGAAAACCCGAAGATGAAAGCAGGTATCCTAAGAATTGCACCTCATGTACCGCAAAAGCACATTTCTCTAATTTTGCATACAACTTATTATCTCTTAAGATCTGTAACACCTGCCTCACGTGATCCTGATGTGTCACAATATCTGGAGAATAGATTAGTATGTCATCCAAATACACGACTACAAACCTCCCCACAAGATGATGAAAAATGTCATTAACAAAATGCTGGAAGACAGCAGGAGCATTGGTCAACCCAAAAGGCATGACCAGGTTCTCAAAGTGGCCCTCAGGAGTGTTAAAGGCCGTCTTCCATTCATCCCCTTCCTTGATCCTGACCAGATTATATGCCCCCCTTAAGTCCAACTTGGAGAACACCTTGGCATCCACAATCTGGTTAAACAAGTCAGGAATCAAAGGAAGGGGGTACGGATCACGGACAGTAATCCTATTGAGTTCACGGAAATCCAGACATGGCCTAAGGGATCCGTCCTTTTTTTTAACAAAAAAGAACCCTGCTGCCACAGGAGATTTGGAAGGCCTAATATGTCCTTTGGCCAAACTCTCAGCAATATATTCCTTCATGGCCGTTCTCTCAGGTCCAGAAAGGTTATACAGCCGAGATTTAGGCAATTTTGTTCCAGGGATAAGATTGATAGGACAATCGTATTCCCGGTGAGGGGGTAAATCCTGACATCCACCTTCAGAAAATACATCAGAGAAATCCGATATAAAAGAAGGAAGAGTCTTAGTGGTTAAAGCAGAAAAAGATGTATTAAGGCAATTGTCAACACAATAATCGCCCCAATCCACAATTTGTCTAGTATGCCAGTCAATGGACGGATTATGTTTGCTTAACCACGGTAAACCTAGAACCACAGGAGCAGGAAGACCTTCCAACACAAAACATGAAATAAGCTCCTGATGAAATTCACCCACTCTTAATTTGATATCATGCACCATCTGAGACAAACACTTCTGAGAGAGAGGTGCAGAATCAATGGCAAACACAGAAATCCTCTTATCCAAAGAACTTGGTGACAATCCATGCATACGGACAAACTGAGCATCAATCAAGTTCACCCCTGCCCCGCTGTCAATAAACACCTCAATTTTCACAACCTTTGACTCTAGCGCCACCTCGGCAGTCAGGAGAAAACGGGTACTGCAGGATGAAGACAAATGCACATTTTCAGTCTCCCTACCCACTCCACCAAGAGTGAGATGAGAATTCAACGCCCCCTTTTCTTTTCTCTCTTTTAGAGATAGAAAGCATGGACATACATTGATAAAATGTCCTTTCTGACCACAGAAAAAACACACACCCTTTTTATTACCAAGATGATTGCGGGTGGCTACAGGAGTGGCTCCCCCTAATTGCATAGGTTCATCCCCAGACATCAACCTAGGGGAATATTCACCCAAAGTGTCATAAGAAGCCGGTACACTATGTGATAGTATGTCCTGAGAGCGGGGGCCCCTAGATCGCTCTCTCAGGCGCCTATCCATGCGTACAGCCAGAGACATAGCGGCCTCCAAAGACACAGGAGTTTCCTGAAAGGCCAAAGCGTCCTTCAGCCTTTCAGACAAACCTTGACAGAATTAGCTACGTAAAGCCGGATCGTTCCATTCAGTATTGGTCGCCCACCTCCGAAACTCAGAGCAATAAGTCTCAACCGGCCGCTTACCCTGACAAAGGTCACGTATCTGGGTCTCAGCCAGGGAGATACGATCCGGGTCATCATAGATAATCCCTAAAGCCTTGAAAAATTCATCTACTGACCGGAGAGACTGCGATCCGGTCGGCAGAGAAAAGGCCCATGACTGCGCATCCCCTTTAAGCAGCGAGATGACCACACCAACCTTCTGTTCCTCATTACCAGAAGAACGTGGCCGCAGTCTGAAATACAATTTGCACGCCTCCCTAAATAGAACAAAATTATCACATTCCCCAGAAAATCTATCCGGGAGGGGGACCTTAGGCTCCAAACAGGCCTGACACTCAGCACCCCCAGAACCACCAGCCGGTGGTCTCTGAATCTGGTTGCGGATGTCCGCCACCTCCAAGCAGAGTCCCTGCAGCCGTTCAGCCAGTGCAGCAATAGCATCCATGTCAGCACAAAAATGACATAAATTTTTGTTTGTTGGCGGGTTATAATGTCACGCTCTGGTGTGGGGGGAAAGGCCACACCGAGCGTAAGAAGGATGGGAACAGACAAAACCAGGGAACTGGTCACCTCCTGCAGGGGACCCTAAGACTAGGCCCTAGCTGGCTACCAGTATGAGCTAACCCGGGTGGTAGGAAAGCCCATACGCAGGAACCTAATCTTGATAAACCCTAGATCACCCTGCAGTCTAGTGACACAAGAGAGTAACCCGTTCCTCCAAGCATAAGGAGGAACAAGAGACTCAAAACGGGAATAACCAAAGGAAGGGAAAACACTTAACTTTAAGTAGAACTCAGCAACTGGATCTCAGCCGAGATCCACACCACTCTCAATCAGGGATGTAGAAGATATAACCCGCAAGGGATACTGGGAGAGGAAGAGGTAAATAGCAGAAAGCTAATTGCCAAGCGGCAACAGCTGAGGGGAAGGGGTGTGGAGAACAGCACCCAAACCACAGGGAAGCCTGTCAAACATGTCACTTAGAAAGCCGCGCAGAGCGTCTGATTCCAGGCGCAAGCCCACTCGTGACAGTACTGTGTACAGTTCTGGGCTCATGTGAACAAGGCAGACATAGCAGGCATGGAGAGGGTTCAGAGGAGGGCAATTAAAGTAATAACTGGAATGGGTGGACTATAGTACCCAGAAAGATTGTCAAAATTAGGGTTATTTACTTTAGAAAAAAAATGACTTAGGGGAGATCTAATAACCATGTATAAATATATCAGAGGTCAGTACAGAGATCTCTCCCATCATCTATTTATCCCCAAGACTGTGACGAGGGGACATCCTCTGCGTCTGGAGGAAAGAAAGGTTCTACACAAACATAGAAGAGGATTCTTTACTGTAAGAGCAGTGAACACAGAGTTGACCAGGGACCTGGATGCATTTCTGAAGTGTAATAATATTACAGGTTATAGTTATTAGATTTCTGGAGAAGGTTCATTGATCCAAGGAGTTATTTTGATTGCCTGACTGGAGTAGGAAATGTTTTTTTCTCCTAAAATGAGGAAAAATTCCTTCTACCTCATGTTTTTTTTTTGCCTTCCTCAGGATCACCTTGCAGGATAACAGGCTGAATTGGATGGACCTATGTCTTTTTTCAGCCTTACAAACCATGGGGTCATTTATTAATAGATATATGCCAAGTTTTGGAGTATATCTGTTGCAGATTTGGGTGAAAAGGGGATTTGTGGCCTAATATGCAACTTCTTCCACAGGGAAGGGGGAGGTTGGCCGGCCCGGTCTCCTTTATCATTTTCTATGTCTGTTTTAGGCATCCAAAATTATTGAAATCTATACCAGCAAGGTTGCTGGCATAGATTTAGGCCAGCGGTGGGTGCGCCTAAGTTATGTAGAGGCCGGCGTCTCTACATAACTTAGGCGCATCAAGTGCCAGAGCAGGGTTACTAAGAACGTGGTCTAAAACGCTGCTCTTAATAAGCCCCTAATGAGCCCCATGGTTGAAAATAGAGATGAGCGAATCATCCAAAATTTGCTTCGCCGAATATTCGTCGAAGTTTTCACAAGATTCGAACGAATACGAATCTATTCAACGAAGCTGCGTACAAATTATACGTTATTATGTGGTGTTTTGCGAACATTTGCACACTAATAACGAACGTACACTTGTTAAAGGTACGCAACTTATGTGAACACGAACGCATGAGCGTACAAAAGTGCATACAAATCCTTTGCGTACTATTGTTTTTTTCCAGTTCTGAGGGGGGCGTATCTACACTTTCCCACTCTTGAGGGGGCGGAACGTCATTTTCCCGCCGTACACAGAATGCGTAAATTTACTTACGTTTCATATGTATCTTACGTATAGTTAGCGGTCAAATATTTGCGTACGTTTACGAATAATACGAAGCGAATTCGACAAAATTCGGATTCGCTTCGGAGAAGAAAATTTCCAAGATTCGATACGAATCGGCGAATAGATTCGCTCATCTCTAGTTGAAAACAAGACTATCTCCACAGTAAATATTAAAAAGCCTTATTAGAAATTGCCCAAATGCATTCTTGAAAAATATGACACTTTGTGGAAGAATGCCTTCTGGACTGACCTAGTCCTTCTTACTGAAAGGTTGTTACAATCTGTATGACTAAACAGGAATGTGACTAATATCAAAATGAGCACATCTGATTATTACTTCTCTTTGTATCATACATTGCTATGGAAATACTGTTGGCATCCAAATGCTTGGGTTCCATGTGTTGCTATGGGTAGTTATATAAACATTTTACTATATCTGTAATGGAAGCTAGGGGTCATTTTATTTACACAAACATAGCTCAAGAACAATTTGTAAGGTAAAATAATCTAGAAAACCAGACAATAGCCTGGAATAGTACTAGCCATCATTGTAAGAGATGTTATACTTTGTCATTGCTACAGCTTAAAAAGGGTTTCCAGAAAATAACACTTAGGCTACTTTCACAATTGCGTTTGCAGGATCCGTTTGTGAGATCCGTCTGATCAGTTTTGTCCTAATGCATTCTGAATGGAAAAGGATCCATTCAGAATGCATCAGTTTGCTTAAGTTCAGTCTCCATTCCGTTTTGGAGGCGAACACTAAAACGCTGCATGCTGAGTTTTGGTGTCTGCATTAAAAAACTGCTGTAAACGGATCTGTCATGACTAACAATGTAAGTCAATGGGGACGGATTTGTTTTGTCTGACACAATAGAAAACGGATCCGTTCTCTATTGACTTTCAATGGAGTTCAAGACGGATCCGTCTTTGCTACGTAAAAGATAATACAAACGGATCCGTTCAGAACGGATGCAGAAGGTTGTATTATCATCACGGATCCATTTGTGAGAGCCTGGACAGATCTCACAAACGGATTCTGCAAACGCAAGTGTGCAAGTAGCCTTAGTCATGATAGGGGATGAGTGTTGGATCACTGGCAGTCAAAACATAAGGACCCCTATAGAGATCAGCGAATCGATTCGTCGATTCGTTGATTCTTATCGAATCTTGGGAATTTTTAGGTGCGAAGCGAATCCGAATATTAGGTGATTCGCTTCGGCTTTGTACGCATTCACTACGTAGTTTGTCTTATAAATTATACGCTATTGCTACGTATAAGTTACTCTATACGCTGTTGCGTACAAATTCAATTCATTAGCGATGAAGACTCCTCCTCGGTAGGTCCGCCCCCTTCTCCAGTGCGAGAGGAAGACGAGGCAACTCAGGCAATTAAGATGGCGAGACAGTGAGGCCCTGACTGGGGAGGCATGGTGTGGGGCACCGATCCCTATGAGGAGAAGGAACCGGAGGAGATCTACGTCTCTCAACATGTCCGGCAGCCTAAGAAGTCGGTTAAGGTGCCCGCTGAGGTGTTCACTCCGCCGGCTACTCCCTTCACTAAAATGTCACCCGAAACGCCCTGACCCTCTGGGAATACAAAAAGTTGGTAGAGGAGTGGGTTGTGCAGGTGTTGGAGCACCCACGGTCCGGTGACCCCAAGCTGGAGCGCAGAAAGGGTACCATTATGTGGTTCAGTGTCGAACGGGGAGTTGGTTTTATCGCAGATGAGGAGACGGCAGAAGAATTATATGTGAACCGTCGTTCTGTAAAGCGGCCATATCTTCCGCCCGTCCGCCACAATCTCCACGCAGGGGATTACGTGGAGTATACCCCTATGAAGAGCCTCCAAGGCCCCTTTGCTACTGGGGTGAAACTCCTTACGCGACCAACTACTCCTGCAGCGCCCCTGGAAGACTGGACTGAGGAGGCCCAGGCCGCAGAAGAGGCTCGGTGTTCCCATGAGACCAATGATGGGACTCTGCGATCTGAGGAGAAATCCCAAGCTCAGCTGGGACCCCTGATACCAGAGTTGCCGCCCCCGCCGATCCTCCATGTGGGACAGATGACCACCAACAGTTTCGTGTACCAGCCATCCATTGTACAATACCAACTGCCATGCCCATGGCAGGTGCAGGCCGCACAGTCCGCCGCTCGCGGAAGACCGTTACCGGAGCCCTTACCGCCGGAGATTCTGTCACCTTGAATGCCGGCGGGAGGATCTGGCCCCTACAAGGTAAAGGGCAAAGCCCAAGTTGCCACGGCCCTTGCCAGTGTGACCGCCCGGTCACTACCAAGACCATCCCTGAGAGGTCGGTGGAGCTCTGATGCCGCAGCCAGTGTAGCTTTCATGAGGCAGGAACGCCCTCTCATGTCTTTTAGCTCCAGCAGCAGTGAAGAGGACCTGCAGGCCCTTAAGTAAGGATCCTGCAGCTTTTATGGGAGCCACAACATGGACTTTACTTGAAGGGTGAGCACTAGTTGGCCTTTGTTTTTATTTTTGTTGCCCTGCGTTTGTCCTCACCATGACATGGATTGTCAGGACTTCCCCCATCAAAAAAAAAGTTAACCAAGTTGCGCATACGTGCGCCTCATCCCTTTTTTCCCCCTTTTCAGGTTATTGGGGAGCCCCTTGAAAGAGGGTTTTTTAAGGAACCTTTGCTGCTATTTTATTACCCATTTGGATTACAATTACCTATGTGGATTACAAATTACAACTGAGTTTGGGACTCTGTTCCAGTTGTATGACAAGCGTCAGAAGAAAAGAGACTTAAACGTGTCGGTGATATTTAAAATGTTTACATTATACCTATAATGTATTTGCACTATATTGTTTGCACTGGATTGTTTGCACTAATGTTTTTACCTTTCAGCAACGTTTTCAAGTATATTACCCATTGTGTGTATTTCTTTACAGGTACCGCAATGTGTCCTCATATTCACTTTATTGTATGGTTGATGGTTGTACTATGCACTTAGCCGGATAGACAGCACCTTACTTGTTCTACCTCAAATATACATACTGCCTCTGAGGGCGATTTCAGATCTGACCATTTATGCTGGATCTGGCCCGGGGTCCGCAAGGTGTCGAAACGATGGCGCAAGCCTCGGATCACCTGCTGGATCACCTCCTTTTTATGCTGGTTCGTGTGGCGGTGTGTGCCATCGTAAATCGTAATCCTGCCGGTCCATCAGCCGGACTATGTATTTCAGCTGTGCAGCAGAGCTAAATGAAGAGGATCGCCTGGATGCCATTTTCTAAAATTCGCTCTGCCTCTGAGGAGTGCACGCCGCGGCGGTGCGTGCCTGCGTATTACGTAATCGCGTAGACAATAGTACGATGAGGATTTGTACGCTATTTGTACGCTCATGCGTACGTCTTCTAAGAAGTTGCGTACATTTTTTTAAAGAGTGTTCGTTATTAGTGCGCGAATGTTCGCTAATAGCACATAACGTATATTTTGTACGCAAATACAACAAATCTTTTCATCGAATATACGAATCTTAGGAAAAGTTCGGTGAATGTTCGGCGAATAAAATTTTTAATGATTCGCTCATCTCCACCCCTAGCAATCACAAGAGTTAGAGGTATTCAGTTCCCTCTGTGTTACATATCTACAACAAGAGCAGCCTGCAGCTTGCTCTGAAAAAAGCCCCAGAAAGCTGACTACTGATACAGTAGGTGCCTCTTCCTTTTGGAGGAGAATCTGGCTTGAGTTTTTATTCAGACATTGACTTACAAGGTAGCTACCTATAAGTGGCTTCAGTGGGACAGTTTTCATTCTTTTGGAGGAGAGCTAATGTGAATTCAGTTTGTTCTAAAAGTGCTAATATTTGGATAAGTGGGTGTCAGGAATGTTTTACTTACATGTCGCCCTTCTGTATTGGTGACGTCATGGCCAAGATATTGTCAGCTTCAGTCAACATTAAGTAGGTTGTCTGAGATGTTTAAAAAGTTCTCCAACTGCAGAAAATTACTATAAAAAGCTAACCATGTTAAACCTATTAAAGGGGTTTTCCAGTGAACAGCTGCATTATGCACTCCTTTATAGAAATGCTCTGCTGTGAAGATTCGATTTTTTTATGCATTATATTCAGGGTTGCCAACCTGAATTTTTCTTTTTTCTGGACAACTTATCCCAAAATCACGGACGGCCAACATTTTTTATGGACAAATTGGAAAACCATAATGAAGGATAAATATTATAAGTAATACAGCTCTATAGCTAAATATACTGATCCGAACTCATTACCACCATTTACTGTGAGCTGTAAAATTATGATAATTACCACCAAAATAATCTAGTCAGGTACCACCAGCATCAAAAAAATCACGGACACCTCTATTTTTTTTCACGGACAGAGGAAAAAAGTTGCCTATTTTTACGGACTGTCCAGAAATTTCTGGACGGTTGGCAACCCTGATTATATTTACTAAATATCACAAAACATTATTTGGTATCCCTGTAATAATAATCACCCGTATAATATAGTGAACATATTATTTATGGTGATTGGTAAACAGTATAAATAAAAATGGGTGGAGGGAGGAACACAGTTGGCCTATATAGAGCCCTGAAATTTATGATGGCAGCCCTGGAACCAAGCCTGCTAAGACATAGTAACAATGCTGACATTGTCTACAAGGCGGGGTCCAGAAGAACACTGTCCTGAGAGGCAAGGTTACTGATGATGTTGTGTCTACAGGGCAGAGCCTTACAAGTCTTGCCATGCCTCAGGTGTAGACGTGATGTCATTAAGATAGGGAACCAACACTGTTGAAAATGTAATGTAACCACGATGGAGTGCAGGAAAATAGGGCATTACAGATAAAGGCTACTTTCACACTTAAGTTTACTACAGATCCGGCGGGTGAAGGGGCCCGCCAGATCCGTGGTGATAATACAACCTTGTCGATCCGTAATGAACAGATCCGGTTATACAGATGTAGCAGCGCTTCTCCTCTTTCACTCCTTTCACTCGCAGTAAAAGTACGCTAATTAGGTGAATTCGTACACATTAGCGTACAATGCATAGCATTAGCATACAAATGCGTACGCATTAGCGTACAATGCATAGCATTAGCATACAAATGCGTACAATGCATGGCATTAGCATACAAATGCGTACGCATTAGCGTACAATGCATAGCATTAGCATACAAATGCGTACAATGCATAGCATTAGCATACAAATTCACACACTACATCTGTATTATCTTTAAACATTGCTGGAACGGATCCGTCATGATCTCCTTTCAAAGTCAATGGAGGACGGATCCGTTTACTGAGTGTCACACTGAACGGATCCGTCCCCATTGACTTGCATTGGGGGTCATGACGGATCCGTCTTGGTGCGGATGCCCAGGACGGAGAGCAAATCGCAGCATGTTGCTCTTCGTTCTAGAGACAGAACGGAATGCTTTTAGGAGCATTCCGTTGTCTTCAGTTCAGTTTTGTCCCCATTGACAATGAATGGGGAAAAAACGGAAACGCTAGTGTGAAAGTAGCCAAAGTCACTATTAGTAAGTGATAGTATGTGGTGATTCCTGTCAACTGATGCTGAAAATTGCAAAACTGAAATACTCTTAAATCCACTACCACTACTTAGGTGATCTCCAAGGTCTGAGTTTACATGTCCTTCAGTGATGTCATGCCCTACATCCCTGTGACCACTGCAGCCAGTTAATGGCCTCTATGGCCAATATGCCACTTTGGCAACCATCTTAAATATGGACTCTGTGCTTTTTTTTATTAATTGTTTCCTTTTTATGATATCATGATTATCATTACTAATCATCTAAACTGTGATGGGACAACCCTCTTTATTATAAAGATCTGTGTAGTATTATGTGGCAGCCATTCAAACTGCTTGTTATCTGCTCTCTAGCTTATAGAGGAAAGTTACGAGCAATGTATTCCCCATGTGACATCTACAGTGGCATACGACATATGGGCACCTCTGGTCAAAATTACTGTTACTGTGAACAGTTAAAGGGGTATTCCCATCTCACAAATGTAGTTTGTATAGTTAGATATAGCCATACCAATATTTTTACTAATAGAATGTATTTATATAAAATGTACCGTTTAGAAGATTTGCCTATTTGTATAGGCATTGTCCCACACACATCAGTCAGGCCGTTGCCCCTAGTTACGGCCTCCATGGCCATGTAGTAGTGGTGGCCGGCTTGCTCCTTTTCAAACCCGCTCTGATGTAACTGCTGTATTGTGAACACATTATATGAGCATGTGGAGACACATCTTAGGGTACTTCACATCTGCGATTTGGACGCTACCAGTCCAAAATGCAATGGTCAGGATCTGTTCAAAACGCAGACTTTATAAACAGATCCTGCTCCATAGAGATGAATTGATCTTGGAACAGGATCCGTTTCTCTGCGTTTTGGAAACGCAGACAAAAATGCTACAACCCTAAGGGTCCATTCACACGTCCGTATAATGTGTCCGCATCCTTTCCGCATCCGTTTCCGCAATTGCGGACAATTATGCGGATAGGATGCGGATCCATTCATTTCAATGGGTCCTGAAAAAATGTAGACAGTACACCGTGTGGTGTCCGCATCCGTGTGTCCGTTCCGATATTCGCATAAAGAAATCCTCCTGTCCTACTTTTCTCTCAAATTGCGGTCCGTAGCACAATGAAAGTCTATGGATCCGCAAAAAATGCAGAAGACATGCGGAAAGGCATCCGCATGTCATCCGTATTTGCGGATGCCGTTCCAGGAGGGGAGAAAAAAAAGGAAAAGGTACAGATGTTATTCATCCTTCCGTTTTTTGCGGATCCGCAAAAAAAGGGATGACATATGGATACATCCTTTCCGTTTTTTATGGAAAAATGGAACGGATGTCCTGGAAAAATGGAGTTTTTTGCGGAACAACGAATCCGCAAAAAACTGACCGTTTTCCAGGATGTGCACAAATACAGATGTGTGAATGGACCCTAGATGTGTCTCCTCATGCTCATGGAACGTGCGTTCACAATACAGCAGTTACCTCAGAGCAGGTTTGAAAAGTAGCAAGCCGGCCACCACTACTACATGGCAACGGTGGTCGTAACTAGGGGCAACGGACTGACTGATGTGTGTGGATATACAAATAGGCAAATCTTCTAAATGGTGCATTTTATATAAATACTTTCTATTAGTAATAATACTGGTATGGCTACATCTAATTATATAAACTACATTTGTGAAATGGGAATACCCCTTTAAGCAAGTTGAAGATAAAAGGATCTCCAAAAGGCATAACGTTAAAGATAACACATTCCCCTTGTATTTTAGGCTTCATTCACACGACCGTATTATGTTTCCGTGTCCGTTCCGTTTTTTTTGCGGACCGTATGCGGAACCATTCATTTCAATGGCTCCGCAAAAAAAACGGAAGGTACTCTGTGTGCATTCCGTTTCCGTATGTCCACATTTCCGTTCTGTAAAAAACATGTCCTATTCTTGTCCGTTTTGCTGACAAGGATAGGCATTGTTACAATGGATCCGCAAAAAAACAGAAACACGGATGCCATACGGAACGTCAATCGATTTTTTTGCGGATCCGCAAAACACATACGGTCGTGTGAATGAAGCCTTAAGCAAATACTATTTATACTTTTATTTTTCATCTTTTACATTTTCAAAATAACAAAAAAAAAAGCAAATAAAAACATAGTTAGTACCTAGTAGTACCCCCTTTGGCAAGTATCACAGCTTGTAAACACTTTTGGGGTAATTTGTCAAACTGGTGTAAAGTAGAACTGGCTTAGTTGCCCATAGTAACCAATCAGATTCCAACTTTCATTTTTGACAACTCCTTTGGAAAATGAAAGGTGGAATCTGATTGGTTGCTATGGGCAACTAAGCCATTTCTACTTTATACCAGTTTGATAAATGACCCCATTTGTAGCTAGCCAAGAGCCTTTCAATTCTTATTTGAGGGATTTTCATCCACTCTTTCTTGCAAAAGTCTTCCAGTTCTGTGAGATTTTTGGCCTGTCTTGCATGCATTGCTCTTTTGAGGTCTAACTACAGATTTTCAATCATGAGATCAGGGGACTGATGAGGGCCATGGTAAAACTTTCAGCTTGCCCCTTTTGAAGTAGTCTATTGTGGATTTTGAGGTGTGTTTAGGATTATTATCCATTTGTCTTCTGCTGTTTTACATTTGGTGTTCTGTTTTCTTCCAGAATATGCTGGAATTTCATTGAATCCATTCTTCCCTCTCCCCGTGAAATGTTCCCTGTGCCACTGGCTGCAACCTTTGCTCATTGTGGCCAAAGACTTCTGTTTTAACCTCATTGGTCCGCAAGACTTGTTTCCAAAATGCATCAGGCTTGTTTAGATGTTCTTTTGCAAACTTTTCACGCTGCATTTTGCAGTGAAGGCCATATGTATACAGGTGTCGCTGAACAGTAGAAGAATGTATCACAACTCCAGGGTCTGCTAAATCTTCCTGAAGGTCTTGGTCTTGGAAGTTAAGTGGTGGTTCTGATTTGCTTTTCTTACAATCATACGAGCAGCTGTCTCTAAATTTTTTGGGCGTCTTCCAGACCTTCTCTTGATGTCCACTGTTCATGTTAACTGCCATTTCTTAATTACATTTCATGGCTGCTGTTTTTGGGACAAGGTTAGAGGAGTCAGCATATTTATAAAGCTTTGAAATTTGCTTCACCTGGGCTTTCCTAATGATGATTGTAAACAAGCCTTAACCCTAACAGGCTCTTTAAGGTCTGAGACCTTGATTATCTGAGTTTTCAAATCGTCTTGGGTTCGTATACATTTTCAAGGTACTTCTTTGCTTTTTTCACTCTAAAATTGTACAAACCAAACTGATACACTGATATTGCTTAAAAAGCTGACAAGTGTGTTTCTTTAACTTTATGCTTTTTGGACATAATTTCATCTTCAACTTACTTAAAGGGGTTATCTGGGAATTAAGAAAATGAAAATACTTAAATATTACTTTATTATAATTATATTCTCAAATACCTTTCATTAGTTATAGTGGCTCGTTTTGTCTGGGGAGCAATCATCAGGAGAAATAAAATGGCCGCCGTCCTATTAGTGCACACAGAACCTGTCCTAATCACACAGGATGACAAGTTACTTCATAACACTGTCAGAGCTCCCTCATCCTCCTCTCTGCTTTGCTTGTCAGGGATTATGATCCTGAATACAGTTTAAGATACAGTTTGATATTTAGCTGAATCTTTGTGGGAATGGAGTTCATCAGGAGACATGAAGTACAGAGAGGATGGACAGGACAGACTTTGGTAATGGGGACTGCATACAAGTGCTGCTGCTTATTAGCCACATCTGCTCATGAACTCAATTCCTACAGAGATTCAGCTGAAGATCTTATCTGTATTCAGGATCATAACCCCTGACAAGCAGAGCAGAGAGGAGGATGAGATAGATCTTTACCTCAGTGTTTTGACGTAACTTGTCCTCCTGTGTGATTAGGACAGGTTCTGTGTGTACTAATAGGATGGTGGCCATTTTGGTTCCCCAGAAAAAACGAGCCATTATAACTAATGAAAGATATTTGGGAAGGTATTTATAATAAAGTAATATTTAAGTATTTTCATTTTCTTCATTCCCGGAGAACCCCTTTAATTGTTCACAGTAAGGCCTCATGCACACGAACGTGTGCCGGCCGTGCCCGTGCTGCGGGCCGCAAACTGCACGGGCACAGCACTGACCGTGAGGCCACCGCATGTGGATCGCGGAGCCATTCACTTGAATGGGGTCCGCGATCCGCATCCAAGGGTCCGCACCGCAAAAAAGTAGTGCTTGCACTACTTTTTTGCGATGCGGAGGCACAGCCAGAAACACCACGGAAGCACACGTAGTGCTTCCGTGGTGTTCCGATCCGTGCCTCCGCTCTGCATCTCCCGGATCGCGGACCCATTGAAGTGAATGGGTCCGCGATCCGTGATGCGGCCTGCACACGGCCGATGCCCGTTTATTGCGGACCCGCCGTATGCGGCCTGCAGCACGGGCACGGCCGGCACACGTTTGTGTGCATGAGGCCTAACAGTAATTTTGACCAGGGGTGTTCTCTTCATATACTCTATGAGTTGATGTAATTTATACAATCTGTATGAACATTTGAGCTGTCTATATAGCAATTGTTTGACCTGCTTTCAAGTCTATTTCTTTCACACAGACAGTATACAGTCAGTATTGTTTATCAGTATTGTTAGGCAAAACCAGTACTGTTCTCAGAACACCGAGACGGCATGTATCTTCTTTTGTGAAAGTGCTCAACAAAATCATTTTTCACCATTGGTTACTATTCTTTCATTTTAAATTTCAGGATCTATTAAAACCAGGTTCATTTGCCCATGGATATATACCTGATAAAAATAACATTGAATCTGCCTCTTGACTGGAAGACCAAATACCTTTTATGTTCTTGGGACTTACCAGCTGTAAATGTCTTTGCATCTTTAAAAACTGTATGCAGTCAGCAGACTTTGAAAATAGTGTTTGTCATTGGGCTTGTTTGATGCTCCTGTAAGTGATTTACACAGAACATGTATAATTCCTTCAAAGAAACGGTGCAAAAAACTGATGCAAAGTGAGGAAAAACTGAAGAATAACACTCAACATCTCCTAGCAAACATCAATGAAAAACACATTGCATCCGAATGCCCTCTGTTTTTCATGCAGCCCCATTCATTTCTATGCTACATGAAAAACTGACAATGTAGAACATGCTGCAATTTCTCTTGAGTGCAAAGATGATCAGTGAAAACCAAGGCTCATGGGCATATACCTAATAAAATGAATGGATCAGGATTCAGTGCTGATGCCGTCCGTTCCCGCAACGGAATGCATCCGGAAGGAAAACTCGCTTGTGTGAAAATTAGCATGTTCTATATTGTCTGTTTTTCATACAGCCCTAGCCCCATGGAAATTACATCCGGATGCAATGTGTTTTTCATTGATGGCCGCTATAAGATGTTGAGTGTTATTCTTCAGTTTTTCTTCACACACACATGAAAAATGTAAGCATCTGAACTGAAAAAACGGAAACACTGAATGCAATTGCAGAAATGATTGAACCATTACTTTTACCTATACAGACCTGGACACATTCTGTATCACTCTTGTGAAAGAAGCCTAAAAGTACATTTATTGATGCCCAGGTTGGTAGGTTTCCAGAACATGTTGTGAAGCAGTGACATAGAACATATTCCCTTTTCATCAGGGTAAAATGTACTTGGCTGCATACAGTGTTTTTGCCTGCAATAACAGTTTTACAATATAATGTAATGATGATGACTGTGAAAAGCAAGAGTTCAGTAACCCTATCAAATGCAGCAAGCCATATCCTTTCTAATGGAAATTGTATTTTTATAGTTTAAATATAATGTAGTGATTATAAATGAAATAATTAGCTTTGATATTTTCATAAATGCTTTTTTCAGATGACCTCCAAGATCCTCCGTCCCCTATTACTGAGGGTCATTTGGCTGAGTATATGTGCTATAATGGTATAATCTGCTTCTCACTCCAGGTTTAGTTGTTAGAAAAGTATAATAATTCTGTCATTGCTGTAATAGAAATCAGCACGACAAGCACCGACTTCTTGGCGAGCTTATGCATATACACCACAGTCAGTCAGAAAAAACGGAGCTGCAGTGTTAGACTTCCTTCACATAATTCATTTTTTTCTTTGTATTCTATTTCAATTTTAAAAGTGGTATGTAGTTTTTTTCATGTTTTGTTTTTTTTTTTCATTTTTTCAGAATTTGTGTATACTTAGAATAATTAATTTTTTTCAACTGACACAGAAATTCCTATGGGAAAAAAATGCCTGAAAAAAAAATCATACCTAGAGCAGACTGCATTTTGACAAAAAATGCCAAAATGTTAAAAACACATACATTCAAAAGAAAAAGTGAGATACAATAAAATGCTCTGTGAATTTAATAATTGCACTAAAAAAGCAGAAAGTTAAAAAAGCCAAGAAAAATAAGAAATTTTTGTGGAATAAGATGATAAGATGACCCTTTTAAAAGAAAGAACCAGCAGTTGATCAGTAGTCACTGAAGTAATGGGTATTGTCCCTGCTGTTAGCGCAGGTATTTACAGCACTCTTCTCTTATATAATGACTGTGTACACATAACAATCATACCGCTACATAAGTAGAAAAACAGCACAAAAGTTCATTCCCCTTGTATGCCCTTCACATGTGGAAACCAGGAGAAATAAGTGACCATAGTCATCATCCATTTGCAAGAAATGCGAGCAAGTCAATGTAACAATCACATACAGATTTCCGTGCACAGTATACGCAGTATGAAATATTCATAAATAAAATTATGCAGATGCAAACATGCAAGATGCTTTTGTTTGATCAATTTAGACCACATGTAGGAAATGTAAAAGGGTTTTTCAAAATTTTGATATTTATGACCTATCTTCTGGTATCTGATCGTTGGTGGTCCAACACCCAGGACCCATGTCAATCAGCTGTTTGACAAGGCAGCGGCACTCCTGTCAGCGCTGCTGCCTTCTCGCAACTTGCCAAGCACAGTGTCATACATTGTATAGCAGCTGTGCTTGGTGTCACAGCTCAGCCCCATTCACTCCTATGGGGCTGAGCTGCTCCTAGGTCATGTGACCGATAAATGTATCGTCATTAGCCGAGGAAAAGTTGAGAGAAGGCTGCAGCGCTACTGTGAGCTCTTCTCAAACAGCTGATCTGCAGGGGTCCCAGATGTCGGACACCCGCCGATCAGATACTGATGACCTATCCAGAAGATAGCGGCACATAAAGGGTTGCAGATTTTGTACCACTGCACAGTGGTGTACATAGAGAAGTAAGGGCCCCATAGCAAGGATCAAACCAGGCCCCCACACAGGACTGAAGGGTTTTTTGCCTAAACCCTTTTCAATGACCATTGGGCTATTTTTCTACTGCTTCATTTGCTAAAACTTGCTCCTTTAGAGGGTAGAGTCCTGACCAAGTTTTCACCTCCAGTAGAAAAGGAGATACTCCCAACTAGGACTGGGCCCCCTCTTACCCTGGGCCCCATAGCAGTCACATGGTTTGCCGCTATGGTAGTTACGTTCCTGGCGCTGCATGTCTTTTTCTGTTTTCCCCTGAATTTCAGGAAAAAACATCCATGCATCAGTGACTTTTCTGAGGCTGATGGTACTTGAAAAGCTTGTTGTGATTGTAAATATCATAAATAGTATTGACTTCATATCTGTATCATAATCTGACCCATGGACCTGTATATAACGTATACATTTAATAATTTATTATAGTTTCCAGCTTGTCCTTGAAAAATTTGGCAATGCTGATGGTCCCAGACCCAGTCATACATAATCAGGAAGAGGAAGTCTGAACCTTGATACCATCTGTTCATTGCAAGTCAAAGACCTGAGAAGAAATGGACTTTGGACGACATCTTTATAGGAGTCTGTAATCTAATTTTAGTAGCTTTTATACGTCTTTGCTTTTTACTGTCATGCAATATTTTTAATTCCTGGCAAAAGTTTATCAGCAATAAATTGGACTTTGACCTCTCGCATGTCTTGTTCACATACTGTCCCTTCCTTTTCTCTGCCTGTATATGCCTTATTACAGTTAATTTTGTCTCTGAGCCATAAGGTTATCTTCATGTTTGCAGCAGTAAGCTTTCTGGAAAAGCTGTATATCAGCAGCAGAGAATGCATGCAGCATGTGCAGGTTTAGATAAGTCCTGTAGCCATGTATAGCGCATGCTAATTCTTGGAATTTATTTGTTGGCTTTCTCTGTAAAGTTTCATCTCTGAATTCGGTATGGTGGAAGAGATATTCTCCAAATTAATTTCCAAAGTAATGTCATTGCTGTATTCATTCCAATGCAGTTGATTAACCTTCATACAAAGCTGTCACTGCAAACTAAAATGTAAAAGAGCAACTCTGGTTTAATATGAAAATCAACAATCTATCATTGAGGAAGAAAAATCTAGTCAAAACATATTTTTGTTGGAATTTCAAATCTCCACCAGAGGCTCTGTCAAGGGCCTCCATTGCAAATTTTATCTAAAATATCAGACAAAATAGTAGTCCCATATGCAAGACCAGTAAGATGCTGGATTCTCTAATGGAAAATGCCAGATCTGGAACTTATTGTCATTGTTTTACTCCTATAATGAGCAGAGCTATGGAAATCAATAGTGCTGATGTGAAAGCAGCCTAAATGTCTACCTTCTGAGGACCAACATTCTGTGCTGATTAATGGCATAATATATTTTTATGGTGATCAGAGCCTCCATTTTCGGCTACTGAGCTCCAAAAAGCCTGCCTGAACATGGAAGTACACAACCCACTTAGACCAATGTTGTTTTACCAATTAATAATAATTTAGAGTTAGGCTTTTAACCAGAGTATAGGCTTTGCACCAGGACCTAAGAGCTAGTAAATAGGGGCAGGGGCGTAGCTAAAGGCTCATGGGCCCTGGTGCAAGAGTTCAGCTTGGGCCCCCCCCCGGCTACATTCACACGACAGTTGTTTTTGCAGCCTCCGATCTGCATATTTTGCGGCTCAGATGCGGACCCACTCACTTTAATGAGCACTGTGTGCTGTCCGCATCTGTATGTCCATTCCTATTTTTGTCCGTTTTGCGGACAAGGATAGGCATTGTTACAGTGGATCTGCAAAAAAAAAAAAACGGATGCCATACGGAACATCATCCTTTTTTTGCGGATCCGCAATTTGCAGACTGCAAAACACAACGTTCGTGTGAATGTAGCCTAATCCAGCCCCCCATACCTCTTACATCCAGTATAATACAGCGCCCCATACCTCGTACATCCAGTATAATACAGCGCCCCATACCTCTTACATCCAGTATAATACAGCGCCCCATACCTCTTACATCCAGTATAATACAGCGCCCCATACCTCGTACATCCAGTATAATACAGCGCCCCATACCTCTTACATCCAGTATAATACAGCGCCCCATACCTCTTACATCCAGTATAATACAGCGCCCCATACCTCGTACATCCAGTGTCGTCTCCTCTAATATAGATCTTCTCTTTCCTCATCTTCTCCTTTCAGACCAGACGCCATTTTTCAGCCATTTCTCATCTCTGCAGTTTGACAGAAAAAAATCTTAGTTTACTACTAAGTTTACTAGTTTACTACCCCCCAATAATGTGCCAGAAGTGCCCCCAAAATTTCACCCCAATAATGTGCCAGTAGTCCCCACCCATAGATGCCCCCCAAATTATGTGCCAGTAAGAAACGCCCCAATAATGCACCATAAGTTCCCCCCATTGATTCCCCCCAAAATCATGTGCCACTAAAGTGTCCCACCCCCATAGATGCTCCCCAAATTATTTTCCAGTAAGAAATGCCCCCCAAATTATGTGCCAGTAAGAAATGCCCCCAGTGCCCCCACGTGCCAGTAAGAAATGCCCCCAGTGCCAGTAAGAATGCCCCCCAGTGCCAGTAAAAATGCCCCCCAGTGCCCCCATGTGCCATTAAGAAATGCCCCCAGTGCTCCCGTGCCATTAAGAAATGCACCCAGTGCCCCCATGTGCCAGTAAAAATGCCCCCAGTGCCCCCATGTGCCAGTAAAAATGCCCCCAGTGCCCCCATGTGCCAGTGAAAATGCCCCCAGTGCCCCCATGTGCCAGTAAAAATGAGCCCAGTGCCCCCATGTGCCAGTAAAAATACCCCCAGTGCCCCCATGTGCCAGTAAAAATGCCCCCAGTGCCCCATGTGCCAGTAAAAAATGCCCCCAGTGCCCCATGTGCCAGTAAAAATGCCCCCAGTGCCCCATTGTGCCAGTAAAAATGCCCCCAGTGCCCCCATGTGCCAGTAAAAATGCCCCCAATGCCCCCATGTGCCAGTGAAAATGCCCCCAGTGCCCCCATGTGCCAGTGAAAATGCCCCCATGTGCCAGTGAAAATGACCTCAGTGCCCCCATGTGCCAGTAAAAATGCCCCCCCGTGCCCCCATGTGCCCGTAAAAATGCCCCCAGTGCCCCCAATAAAGCTCCGGTCCGCAATTTCAGCAATAAAAAAAACAAAACCCTTATACTTACCTCCATCAGGCTGGCAGCGATGCGATGCAGGCCTCTTCCGGCCTGTGTCCCGCGCCTAGTGCCTGCAACCTATCAGAGAAACGGGCAGGGGAGACGCCTCTCCCTCCCCTGGCCCGCAGTACAGGCATCTGTATCGCCGTCCTCAGGACGGCGATACAGATGACTATGGAGATGAGCGCTTCCACAATGGAAGCGCTCATCTCCCGCTGCAGGGCCGCGCTGCACCTTGCCTAATTGGCGGTGCGGCCCTGCAAGTGGCAAGGGGGGCCCCCCTAGCTTAGGGGCCCGGTCGCAACTGCAACCGCTGCGACCCCTATAGCTACGCCACTAAATAGGGGTTAAGGTCATTTTTGCACAAAACTATATTTTTGTTGATCAATGGTCTGATAAAATGTTCTGAGTATCTGATGACCAATTCTTGGCAGTCTTGCACATCACCTCTTGGCAGTCCCAGCCACCAGAGCAGCTCTGTCCTGTTTGTCATCTGCTCTGCCTCTCACTACCTGTATGGTTCACACACTCCCTCCAGCTCTTAATAGTCCTGAGTACACGTTAGTCTTCCCCAGCCTAAGGATGACCACCTCTCCTTCCCCTGGAGGAGGGTACCTAGGCAATATGTTTTAAGTAGTTAGTTTCCTGCAAAGGTGCATCATTGTCTTGTTTGCCTGCTGGTGTACCAGTCTCTGCTTGTTTCTGGATTTAACTGTTCACTAACTGACCTCTGCTTGTTCCTCATTTTGATGTTTTGATCCTGTATTGCCCACCCTAAACTTTGGACTGTTTGGCTTGTTTCCTGACTACAGTTTTGACTGATCCTTAATTGCTCTGCACCTTAATTGCTCTGCATCTATTGACCTTGAGTTAGCAGTAGAGGGGGCAGCCTGGTGGTTCTTTGCAATGAAATCCAGGTCCCAGTATAGGAGGCATAGGGTAAAAACCAAGGGTTGGCACCTAGATATCTCCTTTAAGAGTAGCTCTAAGTGAAATCTGTTCAGTGGCACAGCGGACCCACATCTGCTTTCGTAACAAACGTTGCAAGCGTCATAAATATGCCACCACTTTGAAAATGCATTAATAGCCAACATTAGCACAAATCTAGTCCTAAAGACAGATATTTTTTATGTTTATTCTAAAAATTTAGTTTTCCTATTCTAAGTCAGTGACCTTTTGAATCGCAGCTTCAAAATGCTTAATATCAGTTGTACTGTCTATCTCATAAGAAACGAAAGCCGGGAGCCAAGCTAAACTTAATGTGAACCTGAGTGCAGGCAGCTATTTTGAGAACTGAATAAATATCAGAATCTGATATGACTGTAAAACAGGCCTCATAAATGCTACACCATCCAATAGAGATCACCTATTTCTAGAAAATTAAGTATATATTAATTCAGGCTGCAAAATATCAGAATTTTTCCTCTTTTAATGAAACATCTAATTTACTTATAGCTTAATTCTCCTTCTAAAATGTTTCCCATTAAAGAGATTTAAGACAGGTGAACAATATCTCTGTTCACTTAGAGAGGTACTGATCAGCAGCCGCATCCACTCCAGGTAGAGATTGAATGGAAAGGTGTCTGCACCCTGTTGGCATGATAATCTGGAGCCCCAATATCAGGACACTGATTTATCAGAGAATTATAACATTTCCTGCGCATATGCCTTAAAGGAGTGGTTCATCCTTGGGGGCCTTTCGGGCAGCCACCCATGCTGCTGGACCTGGGAAGCCTACTTACCAGCATCCTCCGCTGGGTTCCATCTTCTTTAGTCCTCTGCCGCTGCTCTCTGGTCTTTGCACATCAACATCTAGATTGACGCAGTTGACATGGCAGATGCAGGCAATGACTGACCCCAGCAGTGACGTTTCCCCCGTGTGATGTGACCGAGTGACATGACACATTGGGGACATGTCACAGCTGCTGCCAAGTGACCTACATCAAACTGTATATCGATGAGCAGATACTGAAGAGATCTGGAAACCAATGTCAGGGAGTAGGTAAGTATGCTTCCCTCCACAGGTCTGGCAGTGTGTGAGTTTGTGGGGAGGGAGGTCTTCCCAAATCGGATAGACACTCCCTTAAAAGTCTGTGATGGGAAACTTCCTTTAAGGATGGTGTGAAAAATTTACAATCACGTGAATTCAGATGGTTTGCATAAGAATTTATGATTTATTTATTGTATTTATTTTTTTGATTTTCTATCTCCTTTCTTTATGTAACTTACAGGTATTGTAGTAATGGTATATTTATGGCGGTCTTCAATAGATTAGGCCTATGCACTATGCAGCCTTTCTCTATTGACAGTTCTGCTTCAATGATATTTTATTGTCTGCTGATAAGTCACTGTGAAACTACTGACTGAATATACAAGTGAAAAGCTGCTTTCTCCATGAAGTGAAATACGATTAATAAAATAACACAGGACAATATTTCATTTTGATTTCAACTTCCCAGCCCAATCATAACTGTTTATCATATCAGATGTACCATAGCAAAGAAGCCCGGTTACTTTCCATCTTGTATTATTGCTACATTCCAACTTAATTTTGCAAGCAGTTAATATTTTCTTGCTGTTGTTTATGATTAGAGATGAGCGAATCATCTAAAATTCGCTTCGGCTAATAATCAACGAATTTCTGACAAGATTAGTTCTTAATATGAATTTATTCGGTCGAATTTGCATGAAAAAATAATTGTTGCGAACATTCCTATACAAATTACGAACGTACAGTCAGTTTTGTTAAAAGTACGCAATACGTAAGCATTAGCGTACAAAGTGCGTACGAATCCCTAGCGTACTATTGACACGCGATTGTGTCATACACACGAGGCTAGGCCGCTGCATACAATCTTTAGAAGCAGTACATATGAGGTAGAAAAGTAAGGTGCTAGCTATCCGGCTAAGTGCATAATAAGACAGATTGCAGTACCTGAAAAAGAATACACACAATGGGCTAAAGTGCTTGAACGTTGCTGAACTTGTAAAAACATTATTGCTAAAATACAGCAAAGACAATTATGCAAACATTTTAGTGCAATTTCACATTTGCAAGCATAAAAGGCTCAGATATACGTTTGAGTTTCTCCTTGTGGCTGCTTGGCATGATAAGACACTGGAACACAGTCCAAAATTCAATTGTAATCCACGTGAGGTAATTTTGTAATCCAAACAGGTAGCATGTAATCCACATGTATAATATAAAATAGCAGCAAATAGAGAACCTTTTTTGCAAAGCTGGCTCCCAAATCATCTGATCTCTGGAGCGGGCGGTGGTTCGGGGTACTCGTTCCCAAAGACCATTTCCCCCCACTTGGGTCGCAGTTGCTTCGGCATGCTGTGGATCTTGTTGCTGGCTTAAACTGGAGAGGAGGGCGGAGTAATGAGGGAGGAGTCTTCACTCCCTATACGTGCAAATAGTTCCCGGTGGGCCGGGCTGTTTTTTCCCGCTTCTGAGGGGGCGTATCTTCACTTTCCAGCTCTTGAGGAGGCGTATCATCATTTTCCCGCTTCGGGGGGCCGGGGGAGGGAGCAAGAAGAATGTGTACGTTGCGTACGTAGCGTTATCGTTCAAAATTTTAAGAACATTTACGAATAATACGAAGTGAATCTGACAAAATCTGGATTCGCTTCGGAATAGGAAAAATGGAGCGTTCAATACGAATCTACGAATCGGCGAATAAATTCGCTCATCTCTATTTATGATCAGTAGGTACCAATAGATATGTTCTTACAATGAGTTGACTTGCAGTGTTTTTACTCCGTTTGTGGAAATTTACCAGCTATCTATATCAGAGGAGTAATGTAAAGTCTACCATGTGCCATTTATAACAATAGCGTCCTTTTATGTGACAGAGAAGCCTTTGTGTCCCATCAGGCACCTGGCCCCAAATGCAACTGCTAACTCTGCATCCTTAGCTACAGAAAGAAAATACCTACTAGTTGGAAACTAGAAATGAGTAAATTGATTAATCGATTCTAAACTAATCATTTGTTACAAATGTCATATAAATTAGTATGCCAATGGGCGATTGCTTCGGATAAATAAAGCAAAAACTGGGCCTGCACTAATTTACTGTGAAGATTGGCAGGGAAAATGACAGGAAGGAAAAAGATGGATTACCCCGGGAGGAAGAGGGGAGACCTTGCCTTGACTGGCTCAGAGGCTGACAGACAGCCTGATCAGCCGGTCAGAGGCAGAATTCTGGCAGGTCCCATTTGCCGAGAATGCAATGGAATGCCATTCAGTGTTCAACTTTAGACCTGATAGCATGTGTTGTGGCTGTGTCTGCCATAAAGCAATTGCAGAGCCGATACAAGCCAATAATCAAGCTGTACTAGGGACATACTATAGGGAGAGAACAGAGTAGATTTTAGGGTTTTAACAGGTTAAGCTTACCATAGAGAATGAGAGACTGGTCACTCTGAGTTGTGTGTTGCTTAATACTTCATACATTTTTTTTCTGTATATGGGCAGTTATTTTTTGAAAACTAAAAACTTCAAGTTTCTGCAGTTTATAGGCTTATTGCCAGCACCCCAATAGCATACATTCTGCTACAAACATTTTAATGAATGTGTTGTATTACTTCAGAATACCATTCGGTTACAGCAAAAGCTATTTGATACAAAATCTGCAATACTATACCCGTGTCAGCGAATGCATTTTACTGCAAAGACTGCATTACAACAGGTTGTATTACAACATACTCTTCAGTTACAGCAAAAGCATTTTACTACAACTGCATTACCATACCCATTATTGAATGCATTTTACTACAAAAACTGCATTACCATACCTGTGTTACACTGCATTACTTTAAGATGCTTCTCTCTTTAACTTACAGAAACAAACACTTGCAATTTTGCTAGTTCTGATTCATAATCTGTGTACCAAGTCTGTGATTTTTCATTTATAGGCCTCATAATAAAATGCCTGGTAAGCAGAAGAGCAAAAAACAAAAGGCCATTGCCTTGTCATCTGAAACACAGAATGTGGGTAGTAGTGCAAATAGCAGTAGCAGCACCAGCCAGCCAGTAGTAGTAGGCTTCTGATCGGTGCCACATTATTATTGAAGACAAAAAGAATGAGATTGTGGACTGGATAGCTCAGTCCTTCTCTCAGTTACAGAAGTATGATATGGGTGTCACCTCTGAGTCTGATACTGTGCCTTGGAGTCAGGGGTTACAGCATTTTTCCTGCTCTTCCTCCTTTCAGCACCAGAAAAACCTTTCAATTGCATAATCTCTGTCTTCACTGCTTCTTCTTAGTGGGGTGCCTTCTTTTACCCTAAGAAGAAGCAACAAAACCCCATGTGTTATGGAAGATACTTAAGATAGTCTCCTGCCATGAGAAGGAGGTTCAGGTGTAGGTGGGGGACCCCATGCATAGCTGTGTTGGTGGTAGTAGTAGTGATAAAAATATAATAATAAGTTTGGACCAACGATATATATATATATATATTTTTTTTTCCATGAGTGCATATCCATAAAGCAGAACTATAGAAATACAAAAGTATGGTTGCACAACATATAATAAACAATAAGAGTAGAAATAAATTTAAATATATGTGGCGCTATGCCGACTAAAGATAGAAAAGGAAGTCCTTAGTTACACATATTTGCAAATGCGTGATCATGCCCACTCACCAAACGTCACGGTAACTTCCTGTGGAGTGGGTCCCTACACTCATCTATGCCTCTGTTCAGACTGTATCCAAGTCTCCATTGTTCAGGGCGTGTGAAACCAGCTAAATAGGTATCCTACCAGGAAGTCCTAGGTGAATGGGCGTCGTCAGGTCCAAAAGGAGCATGCGAGGCTCAGTATATAACGATAAAAATATAATAAAAAGTTTGGACCAACGATATATATATATATTTTTTTTCCATAAGTGCATATCCATAAAGCAGAACTATAGAAATACAAAAGTATGGTTGCACAACATATAATAAACAATAAGAGTAGAAATAAATTTAAATATATGTGGCGCTATGCCGACTAAAGATAGAAAAGGAAGTCCTTAGTTACACATATTTGCAAATGCGTGATCATGCCCACTCACCAAACGTCACGGTAACTTCCTGTGGAGTGGGTCCCTACACTCATCTATGCCTCTGTTCAGACTGTATCCAAGTCTCCATTGTAGTAGTAGTGGCACTTGTAGCAGTAGGGGCAGTGGTAGTCACAGTAGCATTCAAGGCAAATACAGAGCAGGCAATTGGCACAGTACAGATTCCATCGGTCAGGGTGCTTCTGTACTGTATTGCCAAACAATGAAGCGAAGGTTCAGGTGCAAGACTTCAGAGCCCAGAGTGAACATGTCTACTATGCAGGGGCGTTGCTAGGGTTTCAAAAGATCCGGGGCCCGAGCCCCAATACATATGTGCCATATTCTCAAAGTATCCGCCCTAAACACACACACAAGCTCGCCCTAGAACTAAAGACATATTTTACTTGCTGCATGGACAGCCTGCCTGCTGACGTTTAATGCTGCAGTCCTGCAGTCCCCATCCTGCGCTCCAGAGTGAGCCCAACACAGAAATGCGGCCACAGTAATTTAACTGTATAACTACCAACAGGGCCAATTCTAGCTTTTCTGCTGCCTGAGGCGAAAAATGAAATTACGCCCCCCCCCCACCCCACCCCCCTTCTCCCAGGGCAGGGAAGCACCTAGCCTTTCTGCTGCATGAGGTAAAAATTAAAAACGTTACTCACATGACAAATTCTCAACCTAACCCATTACCTCCAGTTCGGCGAGGGTCCAACACCCGGCACCCTCCGCCGATCAGCTGTTTGAAGAGAAGGCAGTGCTCATATGAGAGCGGTTTATCTTTTCTGTTCACCTGCTCACCGCAGCATTTGCAGTGGTGATCAGGTAAACAGAGCAGAGAAGGCAGCGCTTGTACAGGGACATACAGCTCCACATATGTACCTCTTAAATCCGGTGAGATCTCCTCTCTGATGTAGACGTTCTCTTTCCTCATCTACTCCTGTCAGACCAGACCGCCATGATGGTTTCTTTCAGCCATCTCTTCTCTCTGCAGAGATTGACAAATAGTGACAGTGCCAGTACAAAACATACCTTTCAGATCAGACCCATATCAAACCTCAGATGAGAGCCCTATTTCAGACCAGACCTTCATTAGACGTCTGTCAGACCTCAGATCAGACCCCCATTAGACCTTCATGTCAGAACCCCCACCATCTCAGACCAACCCCCTCCGCATGTATAAGACCTCAGACCTCCCCATGTATAAGAACCCCATCAGACCTCTCAGACCCCCATATCAGACCTCAGACCAGACCTCCAGACCCTCATTAGATCTCCAGACCCCAATATCAAACCCCCATTAGACCTCCAGGCCCCCATTAGACTTACTGACCCCCATATGAGACCTCCAGACCCTCCACTGGACCTCAGACCACCCATATCAGACCTCAAACCCCCAATCAAAGCTCAGACCCCTCAATCAGACCTCCGTACTCCCCCATATCAGACCCTCCATATCAGACCTTCAGACCCCCAATCAGTCCTTCAGACCCCCAATCAGTCCTTCAGACCCCCAATCAGACCTTCAGACCCCCGATATCAGGCTTTAGACCCTCAATCAGACCTCAGACCCCCCATATCAGACCTCAGGCCCCTCTAATCAGACTTCCCTAATCAAACCTCAGACCGCCAAACCCCTATATCAGAACTCCAGATGTCCCATATCAGGCCTCAGACCCCCAATCAGCCCTTCAGACCCCCCTTATGAGACCTCAGTCCCCCTTATCAGCCCTTCAGACCCCCCTTATCAGCCCTTCAGACCCCCCTTATCAGACCTCAGACCCCCAATCAGCCCTTCAGAACCCCCTTATCAGACCTCAGACCCCCAATCAGCCCTTCAGACCCCCTTATGAGATCTCAGTTACCCTTATCAGCCCTTCAGACCCTCTTATCAGACCTCAGATCAGACTTTAAAAAAAAAAAATTAACTTACCTCTCCTGCTCCGCTGATCCTCTCCTCTTCCAGTGGTCTCCATGGCAGTCTCTCTTCTCTTCTCAAGGCCCGCGCCGCAGTCACCTGACCTCCTGCAGTGTCAGGTCAGAGTGCGCTCTGTACGTCCTGATGCTGCAGGCAGCCAGGACACAGCAGCGCAGGACCTGTGAGCAGGAGGAGGGGTAAGTACAGCGCTTCAAACCCGCCTCCGGCACAGTACAGTGCTACTGGCAAGGGGGGGCATTGGTCACAGGCAGCGCCGATGCCGCCCCTTCAAAGCCAGCAGCCTACCAGCCATAACATTTGGGGCCCTGGTCAAAACATCCGGGGCTCAAGCTGTGGTGGTGGTGTTAGCAGTAGTAGTGGCACTTGTAGCAGTAGGAGTTAGTGTTAGCAACAGTGGCACTCTGGGCAAAAACCTAGAAGGTAATCAGTGCGTGCGCAGTACAGAATTTATTGGCCGAAGCACTTCTGTACTCTACTGTGCCTAGGCCAACCACTGAAGTGTAGGCATGAGACTTGGGTGTGATTACGTCTTCACTGCATGGTCCTGTCAGTCAAAGTGGTGGGGCACCCTGAAGGAGGGTGAGCGGAGCCTCTGGGTGCAATGAGGAGCAATGGCAACACCCTCATTGCACCCAGAGAGTAATTTGCGTATTATTAAAATGCTGTTCTCTCTGCGATGTGGTCATGGAACAAGATGGGACCAAAACCATTAGATTCAGGTAACAAGAACACACCTCACATGTCAGCTGGTTTTATCAAGTTGTATTTAGTGACAGATTCCCTTTAACGCCTTTAACCATGCATTTACTCATAGCTATATATGTCTGTGTCTCTGACATTATTTGCTATTGATGCCATTGTGCTCAAGACCTTAAAAGGTGGTGGTGGGGGGGGGATGGTATAAATCTTCAAGCCACTTAGAGTACTTTTGATTCGTGTAGAATCAATTTGAACACTAATCAAATTTTACAGACACAAAATGTATTTTGGGAAGTGCACTCATCTCGGCCGTAGCCTTTTCTTTATAGAAACCATTTCTCACACAAAGGTTAACTGACCATGGGCTAATCTGCTATCATAAGGGGAAGCACCCAGCTTTCAAGGGATCACAAGCCAATTGGGTTACCCACCTAGGCTCTCAGCCAAGATGGACATGACATCCTTGTTTTTTATTTTTTGCATGCTGTTAAATAGTGTAGGAATATTTTCAATTTATATTATAATATATATATATAATATAATATATATTTATATAAGAAAGTTAAGGAATAAATTGATTTAAATCCGGTGAATCACTAGCAAGCATTTTTTCTTCCGACTGACATTATAGAGCCTCATAAACTCCTGCAGGCAGCTTTACAACCTGCTCTCTTTGCAATTCTCTGAGTACACATTCTGTCATGGTGAAGGTTGAATGATATAAATAGGATGGGAGAACTCACTAATCTTCTAAGACTTCCTTCAGACAGTGATGTTGAGGGCTAAGAAGTTAATCAGATGTACTCTTCTGTCTGTTTATCTCATCAGTCAGGCTATTTTTGATGTCTTCCCCAGGATTCATTATTAAGAGCTACCTATGATTTCATTATCAAGTTATTTTGGGAGTTCACTGCACCATAAGAACAATAAATGGATGTATAGGCTTCTCTGTAATAAATAACAAGTGCAAAATTCTTCTATCTATCTATCTATCTATCTATCATCTATTTTATATCTCATCTTTCAATCTACAGTGCATTCGGAAAGTCTTCAGACCCTATCGCTTTCTTAACATTTTGTTATGTTGCGGCCTTGTGCTAAAATAAAAAAAAAGTTCATATCTTTCCCATCATTCTGCTCTCAATACCCCATAATGACAAAGTGAAAACAGAATGTTTGAAATCTATGCTAATTTATTGAAGGAAACACTAAAATGCTGCATTGACATAAGTATTCAGACCCTTTACTCAGTACTTAGGGGGTAATTTATTAAGACTGGCGTATATAGCTTAATATAGGTGTATTTCTGGTTAGTTGAAGCACGTTTGGCAGAGATTACAGCCTCCAGTCTTCTTGCGTATGATGCCACAAGGTTTGCACACGTGGATTTGGGGATTTTCTACCTTTCCTCTCTGCAGATGCTCTCAGATGCTCTCAAGCACTGTCAGGTTGGATGAGGACCAACAGTGGTCAGTCCTTTTTGTGTCTCTCCCGAGATATTCGATTAGATTTAAATCAGGGCTCTGGCTGGGCCACTAAAAAGGACATTCACAGAGTTGTCCCTAAGCCACTCCTGTGTTCTCCAGGCTGTGTGCTTAAGGTCAGGATACTGTGTGTTGGCAGAAATAACATACATATCTGCCCTATGTATCTTACCCTCGCCTACTGCAGCCAAAGCCTTAAATGTCCGCCAGCAGGCAAGTCAGACGCCTTCCAGCGGATCCAACCTCCAGGCTCCCACTGATGGATTGCACTCCGGGGAGCAGGGACCCAAGTAGATGGGCCCACTCCCTATCTAGCTAGTAACCACTAGCAGGGTTGGACTAAGCGTCTGCCACTAGCCACCATTTTTGATCTGTTGGTAGTAAGTCATTACACACTGAAGTGCGGTCTCCAAGCACTGCAGCAGATTTTAGCAGCTTTCTTTTGGTGTGTGTGGAGGGGGGTTTCTGGTGGCAGCCTAACACACTGTAGCAGCTTTTAGTAGTTTGATGGAGGATCAAAATAACAGCAAGCTTCTGTAGCTTTGTTGGGCCATTGATATGAATAACAATGTGTCAAATGTGATAACTGACCTTCAATACTTAGGAGGTGCAGTACGGGGTTGATGGTGGTCCTGTACTGCATTCTCCTACTCTCCCCAAGAAATGTCATTCTACTCGTTCCAAGCAGCCTTGCAGTGTCTCCCAAAGGGTGCCTTCGTACACTGCAGATTCTTTAGCAGAAATTTCCACAACTGAAAATCTGAATAGGGCAGCAAGCCGGCAGATTTCTGCATGCCCGTATCAGGTGAATGGATCTGATTTTCAGTCATGGGAATTTTTGCAACAAAATCGGCGGCATGTGAGTGCACTATTGGGCAGAGACCATCAAGACTTAGCTGTTAGGGTGATAAGTAAGGACATGGCTGCAGCAGTCATATGCACTATAATGGTACTTCACTGCTAAAGTTTATTGATAAGAGAGTTAAACTTTGAACAGATGTTAACTATCTGTTTTAATTTTTTGCTTTTTTACATTTTCTTTCCCATCTTTCAAGATCCATAACTTTTTTAAATTTTCCTTTCACACAGCCATATAAGGACTTATTTCTTGTGGGGCAAGTTGTATTTTTATTATTTTATATTGGCACCATTTATTTTACCATAGTTTGTATTGAAAAATGGGGGGGGGGGGAATTGTGAGGTGAAAAAAAATTCAATTCCACCATGAGACTTTTTTTCTCCTGTGTTTATGGCATTCACTGTATACTAAAAATGACATTAAATCCTTATACTACGGGTTGGTATGCATTAACAAGAACCAATCGTCCTCTATGGGGACGAGTGATCACTACTGTGGTCCCTTGTCTTCATAGAGAATCATTGTGTCTGACTAGCTGTTTACATAGGTCAGTGTGCTGGCCAGAAACAATGATTTTGGTGTCCACATCAGAGATGCTTTCACCTGGTGAACAAGCTTTTGCTCGTTCGTCGGGTGAACAGCGGCACCTTTAGGCCCCTTGCAGACGAGCGTGACACCCACACGTCTCCCGCAACGCATCTACTGGCCTGAACTCCCGGCACTGGGGATCACATAGCATTATATTGATTCATGATGCTATGTAACCCTTACAGTTCTGGAATGTAATGGATAATACTAACAGCATATAATGACATAATGCTGTTAGTGTTATCCATTACATTCCAGAACTGTAAGGGTTACATAGCATCATAAATCAATATAATACTATGTGATCCCCGTCAGTGCCTGGAGTTCAGGCCAGTAGATGCGTTGCGGGAGATGTGCGGGTGTCACGCTCGTCTGCAAGGGGCCTTACACAGGGCAATTATCAAGAAGTAGTACTCCTAGAAATCCCAGTAATTGCCACTATTATTGGCCAACTTTATTCATTGTGTATCACTATTACATGAAAAATGATGAGGCAATAATCATAACCCTAACCAAATGAGCCTCTAGGAGCAATGAGGGAGTTTCCATTACACCTAGATGCTCTGCTCTCCCTGCAACTGGTGCAACCTCTCCACTTTAATTGACAGGGCCAGGTGTGATCACGTTTTCACTGCTTGGTCCTGTCAATCGAAGTACTGAGGGCACTTTAGTTGCAGAGAGAGCAGAGCCTCTAGGTGTAACATTGATGACCCCTTTGCACCTAGAGGCTCATCTGCATATATTAAAACTTCATTTTTCTCAGCAATGGGGCACATATGAACATGGGACCAACACAGATGTCTTCAGCTGCCAAGCGCACATGCAACAGGTCAGCCAGTTTCATAGCTACAAATCTGCTAACAGATGTCCTTTAATATTAAAGGGGTTTTCTGAGTTATATATATTGATGACCTATCCTCAGGATAGGTCATCAATATCAGATCGGCGGGGGTTTGACACCCAGCACCCCCACCGATCAGCTGTTTGAAGAGGAGGCGCGCGCCGTATCAGCGCTGCCTCCTCTTCACTGTTTACATGCTGGCTGTAACAGGGGTAGTGGTGAGTAGGTGTAATTACACCTCACCACCCCATTCATTTCTATGGGAAGAATCGCTTCCATAGACTTGTATGCAAGCGATTCTTCCTATAGAAATGAATGGGGTGGTTAGGTGTAATTACACCTACTCACCACTACCCCCGTTATGGCCAGCATGTAAACAGTGAAGAGGAGGCAGCGCTGATACGGCGCGCGCCTCCTCTTCAAACAGCTGATCGGCGGGGGTGCTGAGGATAGGTCATCAATATATATAACTCGGAAAACCTCTTTAAAGGGGTTATCTGGGAATTTTTTATTGTTGACCTATCCCCACGGAGATAGGTCAATCATCAATATCAAATTCCTGGATAACCCTTTAATTTAGTGTTATTCCTGTTTAAATTATATAAACAAATTGCAGGTTCACTTTCTATCAGGTAACCTCTGGAATATCTGCTACCATATCTCTTAATATTATAAAAATGAATTTCTGTCTGTCTGTCCGTCCGTCTGTCTGTTCTCTATGCGCGACCAAACTACTGGACCGATTTTCACCAAATTCGGCACACAGGTACATCAGGTGCCCGGGAAGGTTTTAGACCAGGACTCAGCTCTCTAGGACGTTCCCAAGATATTCCCAAAATATGATCTCCATTGGCCAATATTAGTCTGGGAGCGTTTCACTTTAAATTCTTTAAACACTTTAAATCACTGCCATTTTCTCCAGATGCACACAGGTTTCCATAACAACCTAGCCAGGTAATTAGCAGCCAGCTGAGGAGCTCAGCCATTTCTATTCACTGCTTTAAAGGGGCGGAGCGCTGTGGATGACACTGTTAAAGGGGTATTCCGGTTACCATAAATATAACTTATGTTTTAGACTAATTTTAGACTAAGACCGTTCAGTAGTAATAAAAGATGTTTTCTTCTACTGCTACCCACTGCGTGTCCTTATAAATTACCATGGCATCAACCTGTGATTCAAGCTGCCTCCTAAAGAAGGACTTAAAACCCCCGCCCCAGGTCTTGCTAAGACTCGCCCCTGACTTGGTCAGGTCACGCCCCCTCCCACTCCACAGCCAATGGGGATTGAAAAAATTAAGGTAAATATCAACTTCTGTCAGCTGCATTGACTTTCTCTCTGCAACGACACACAAAAACATTACATGAAATAGATGAAATACACTAATTTTAGACTAAGACCGTTCAGTAGTAATAAAAGATGTTTTCTTCCACTGCTACCTATTGCGTGTTCTCATAAATTACCATGGCATCAACCTGTAATTCAGGCCACCCTCAAAAGAAGGACTTAAAAGCAACTCCCCAAGGTCCCACTAAGCCAAGCCCCTGACTTGGTCAGGTCACGCCCCCTCCCACTCCGCCGCCAATGGGGATTGAAAAAATGAAGGTAAAAATCAACTACTGTCAGCTGCATTGACCTTCTCTCTGCAACGACACACATAAACATTAAATGAAATAGATGAAATACACTAATTTTAGACTAAGACCGTTCAGTAGTAATAAAAGATGTTTTCTTCCACTGCTACCCATGGCGTGTCCTCATAAATTACCATGGCATCGACCTGTAATTCAGGCCACCTTCAAAAGAAGGACTTAAAAACCCCGCCCCAGGTCTCGCTAAGCCACACCCCCAACTCAGTAAGGCCACGCCTCCTCCCACTCCGCAGCCAATGGGGATTGAAAAAATGAAGCTAAAATTCAACTTCTGTCAGCTGCAGGGGTGGGTGGGAGGTGACTTTTTTTCTGCAACAACAACCAGAAACACTAAATGAAATAGATTAAATATACCCATGCGAAGCAATGTTTTCTTCCTCTGCTACCCATTGCGTGTCCTCATAAATTACCATGGTATCAACCTTTAATTCAGGCCACCCTCAAAAGAAGGACTTAAAAGCAACCCACTCCAAAGTCCCGCTAAACCACGCCACGACCCAGTCAGGTCACGCCCCCTGCCACTCCCCAGGCCAATGGGGATTGAAAAAATGAAGGTAAAAATCAACTACTGTCAGCTGCATTGACTCTCTCTCTGCAACGACAAACACTAAATGAAGTAGACGAAATATACCCAGGCAAAGCCGAGTCCTTCTGCTAGTAATGTATAAAGATGCTTTTTATATCCTTTAGTCTTATAATTATGTGACGGGGATTGACCCTTTTATCATTTACCTGAGATGGCTTTAGATAGGGATTATTATTTGTGGTGTAATTTTGTATTCAACATTGTGACTGTCCTAAGTGTTCAAGCCAGTGTTTTATATTCATTAACTTTGCAATGTGAGCTTGTCATCTGATTTTAATTCCCATGGTGCTAATGCTCACCAAGCTTCTGTAACTGTGGCTGCCCTGAAAGCGCTGTACCATGGTATGGGAGGGTGCAAGAGCTTTAAAGCAGAATCTAGCATCCAATCCAGCAATCCGATAATCTCCTTTCTCTAGTCTGCACCACTCAAATGACCCAGACACAGTTTGTAAAATTCCATCCAGCCTCCTAATGTTATGGGCTCATAAAGAACATCCAGTGATGATGTCAGTATTAGATTTAGAATTATACCTAATGAAAATAAAGTCAGGGACACAATTACTATATACATAGAAATATAGGTTGGTAACAAGCAAATCAGCTTTGAAATGAAAGCTACTGTATATGAAATTTGATAGGATAGTGCTATGAACATTTTACAGACTTCACAATATCAAATACAGCAAATGCATGTACTTTTTATTTGCAGCGACATAGGTATATGAACTACCATTTTTAATTTTGTTATAAAAAACATATATGGAAACTGTTGTTTCAACAAGCCTTTCATAAACTAATAGTACAAGTGAATGTAAGAAACTTTGTTATATATGTTATCAGAGAAAATGTATTTTTCTACCTCATTTAAATTATCATTCTTTGTTGAATCTATCTTGATAGACAAGACAGACTGCTAGCTCACTGAAGCAAAAGGGTTACATGGTGCCCATAAAAAGTATATGGAGAGGGGAGAGTTGGGGGTAAGCTGTTAGAGGGAGAAAGGGTAATTTTTCTTTGATAAGATATATTACAATATTTCTTATAATCATGTGTACTATTATTATGCAACATTTGTTGAAAATACAGTGATCCCAATGTTAAAGCGTCCCAAATGTTAAAGGTAGCTCCAAAAGACAGAAGGCAGGGCAACACAAGCAATGGAGCCAATACAAGTTGGCAGGGTCAGCAATACCATACTACAGCACAGAATACAATCCCAAAGAACCAAATATCACAAGGCAGCACAAAATACCCCCCTTCCTTCGAAGCTGGTCCCTCTGAGGTGGCCATCAATAGCTGCCACATTCTGTCCTCCTCCAATTGTCTCTATTTAAGATATGGAGTAGAGGACTTAGGAACTGAGATGTGGGCCGCAACACCAAGCCAGCCCTACCTTTAGCATTCTGCCTGGACATCCTCTAGTACTGCTCCCTGTAGTATGTACCCAGCCAGTGGCAATGAGGACAGCACGGGTGGCCCTGTGGACATCGGCCCACCAGAAAAATTCCCTGCCCAAGGGGCACAGTGAGATGGGCTCTCCCCGGTACCTGCTACTGCAGGATCAGCTCCGGATTGCACTGTGTCTCCAGACAGGATTGTGGATCCATGAGGAGGACCAAGCTGGTCTGTCAGGTTGAAGAGTAAACTTATCCTGCAGCCTAATGTTTCCTAATCTTGGTGCTATTTTGAATTCTCATGTACTGGGCTTTTTCTCTAAATACTGTGGCTAATACCTGGGGGAAATGAGAAAGTATAATATGTGTAATTTCGGTTATAACAAGGCAAGGTTTGACTTAAGGGATATCCTTTTCAGGGTAATGCCCCTATTTGTCAAGAACAGCTACTTAGGAAGACCATATACCATATTTTTCACTTTATAAGACACAGTTTTTCCTCCAAAAGTGAGTAAAGCAAATTCTAGTCAGCAGTTTCATTATGTGGAGCTGGAGAAGACCAGGAAGCAATAAGTGCAGTGTGCCGCCTGGAAAAGTAAGTCTATTTAGTTATTTTTCGTCTGATCTGAGGTCTGATATTTGGGGTCTGATCTGAGGTCTGACCTAAGGGTCTGATATGGGGTTCTGATCAGAAGTCTGATATGAGGTCTGATGAAAAAAAATTTTTTTCTGATTTTCCTCCTCTAAAACCTAAGTGCGTTTTATAATCCAGTGCATCTTATAAAGTGAAAAATGCAGTAGGTACAATAACAAGTTATTGATCGCCAATAGCAACATGTACAAGCCCATCTGAACCACGGTAAGAAAGCCCCATTTTGTTCTGCTACCTGGATAGTGTATAATCTGTGCTTTTATTATGGAGCTCTATTAATGTTCACTTAGCCACACTGACATATGTATTCTTAGCGTAGTATGTTACATTTTGACCCTCCTAATTCTGCTAAATAAAATCAAAACCAATCAATAACCACCAATAATCAGAGATTCACAGCCATACACCATACAACTATTTCTCATTTGTGACCTAGACTGAGATCACTATAATTCGTGTAATTTTTATAATTTTTCCACTATTTATATCACAGCGTTATCATGTTTAACCCCTTCTTGCCTCCAATCTGTACATCTACGTCCTAGCTAACTATGCTTTGTGCAGCCAAGACCTAAACCTACTGTTCCTGCTTTAGTGGCAGATCGTGCTGCACCACTCAGTCCCCATTGGGCCAGTGAAAGGAAGCATCTCCCGCTGCTCAGTTCTATCTCAGTCTGTACACAGTTGTCTTCATTGCGCTTGACTTGCCTCAACAGTAACATGTCCTCAAAATGAAATTACTCTAATCATCTAATAGCTAAATACAGTGCTCAAACTAATCCCTGTATTAAGTAAACGGACCCGAATTATAGCATTATAGCAAGTGTACTGTGTATGTTGGGCAAAGTACACACAGTATATGTGGTATCACTGTACACATTCAAAGAGTCAGTAATTTGCATAAGTGTTTGTAAGTCAAAACCAGGAATAGGTCCAGAGGAGACACAGATCTTTCCATTATACTTTTTCAGTGCAAGTTCCAGTCCTGGTTTTGGCTTACAAATACTGACCAAATAGTGACAGCATGAAGATAGGCCTAAGAGTGAGAAGATACAGTGCTATAAAAGTTTTGGTTGAAATAGATATATTAAATTATAACATAAAAAAGTAATTGCATTTGTTTTTTAAACTTTTGGTAATTTCCTTCTTTTTGACAAAACTGTTTTTATTTTAATATATCCAACATTTACAAGTTGTATTACACAAGTCAAGTCGAATGCAACATAGAAATTAAACAAAGGAAGGATAGAGGGTGGGGAGGGTAAGTATGGGTGAAGTAGGAGGGAAAGGAGGGATCGGTAGGGGAGGGAAACTGGCTGACTAGGAGGGGCATAGGGGTAATAATCAATGTAATAAAGCAAAATATTAACAAAGCAAGTAATCAAATTTACTCCAGGGTAAAACATATATCCTGCATATATGAGTATATTGGGATTATAAAGCTTTATACAGCTCCAATGATCTATATAAAGTATATATGGTTACATAACTACATCATCCCAATGACAAGGTCACTTCTACGATAACTGATAGTCAAGATCTGGTTGCAGACGTGGTCTGACGCCATACCAACACTGCGGACCGCAACAAGTGGAGTGGTTAGATTATCAAAGAAGACCTTGAGGGGGTAGGGCCTGTCTTTGTCTAGAAATGAATCCTGGCCTCTCTCCATGGTCCCCATAGTTTGATAAATTTAGCATGAGTCCTTGTCTCCCAACTCACCAGCTCCTCCATCAAGTATATCTGGTCAATTTTATCTTTCCACATCTTCATTGTCGGGGGATTATCGTTTAGCCACCTGAGTGGGATTAGGAGTCTGGCTGCCTGCACTAGTATTGTAGGAAGATTGAACTTGGATGGGTTCCATGTGGGAGATGGGAGCCAAAGAAGGACCGACTCAGGTTGTAGCTGAATCGCCAGGTTACAGATTTTGTTAATATGTTTTTCAACTTGTTGCCAATATGATTGAATAAGTGGGCAAGTCCACATTATGTGGTATAGGGAGCCTCGACCACCTCCGCAACGCCAGCATGTATCAGAAGCCCTAAGGCCTATTTGGAACAACTTCAATGGGTCTTTGTACCATCTGGTCATGGTCTTGTACGAATGTTCCTGTATACGGACACACCTCGAGAAGCCATGAGACCTCAAATGTATCTGAGTGATTTCTGCCTCTGTGAAAGATCTTTCCATGTCCCTCTCCCAGGTCCTGATATATGCTGGTGTTCCTTTACATTGAAGAGACTGATTATATTTGTAAAACAACGAGATGGCGTGATGGGGAACAGAGGTGCCTGATAGCAATGTTTCCCACCAGGTCTCAGAGACAGCACAGGAATGTTTTGATGTCAGCAAGGAATGTGTCACAAGTAGGTCGTTTTTCCCCAAAAAGTCCCCCTCCTGTATCACCTTGGAGCTGAACTCTTCCAATTTCAGTTTAGAACCTGTGACTTCTAGAAATTCCCCAAGGAAAGATGTTCGAGCTTGTCCCAATAACAGTGGCTATGTGATAGTTTAGGATTTAATAAAAAAGGTATCAGTTTGGCTGGCATGGCCTTAGAGGGTGTGGGCAGAAAGGAGGGATTAGAGAGCAAATGTTGAAGGCACAAAACTATGCCTTTTGTTAGGCCCATAAACTGAGGGGAAGGTGTACCAATCCCCCAGAGTCTGGCTATTTGAGGAGTTGACAGGATAGATAGCTCTATGTCTGATCCCAACACCCGGAATTTCGGTTGGCATAATTGGAGCCACCGTCTCATTTGTATCGCTCTGTAGTATGCTCTGAGGTCTGGTAGTCCAAATCCCCCCTTAGCTTTCACCATGGATAGGCGCTCAAAGGCTATTCTTGGCCTTTTGCCCTTCCATAGAAAGGTCGTAAAAAGTGAATGAGCCTTTATGAAAAAGGTGTTGGGAAGATGTATGGGGACCATTTGCATGGTATATAATAGTTTAGGTAGAATGTAGGCCTGTAGTATATTTTTCCTACCCATCCATGAGACATAGGGTGGTGCTAGGGATTTTAATTGAGATGATATCTTTCCTAAGAGGGGGAGGAAGTTTTCTTTATATAAGAGGTGTATCTTATCCGTAAGATGTATTCCCAGATATTTTAAGTGAGTTTGTTGCCACTTGAATGGATAGTGGGACTTCAAGGTGTTTAGAATTCTATTTGGAAGGGTGATGTTGAGGGCCTCTGATTTGTGGTAATTTACTTTAAAATTGGAGATAACGCCGAACTGGTGGAAGAGTGAAAGACTTTTTGGAAATGCTGTCTTTGGATTGGTTAAGAGGAGAAGCAAGTCATCCGCGAAAGCGGCACATTTGTGAACACATGAATGGATGTGCAGGCCCTCTATGTCATCATCTTCCCTGATTTTTTGCAATAAGGTTTCCATTACCAGAATAAATAGGGTCGGGGAGAGAGGGCAGCCCTGTCTAGTGCCGTTTCCTATCGAAAAGGAGTCAGATAACGTACCGTTAACTCTAATTCTAGCGCTAGGGTTGTTATACAAAGACAATATTGCTGTTATAAATGGTGGAATACCAAACCTTTCAAGGACCTTTGCCATATATTGCCAATTGACTCGATCGAATGCCTTCTCGGCATCTGTGCCGAGGAGGACCAAAGGGATCTTTTTCGTCTGGGCAAGATGTATAGCATTGATGATTCTACAAGAATGTAGGTTGCCATCTCTCCCCTTTACAAATCCCGCCTGATCAGGATGTATTAAAGAAGGCGTAAGAGTATTCAGTCTCTGCGCTAATATTTTCGCCCAAATTTTGATATCAACATTTAACAGGGAAATTGGACGATACCCTCCACAGTCTGTCAAATCTTTACCTTCTTTAGGAAGTACAATTATAGTGGCTTCCAAGGCCTGGGGTGGTAGTTTATTCCCAGCCATCAGTGCTGTGCACCAATTTGTGAGATGAGGGAGTAGTATATGGAGTAATTTTTTATAGTATCTGGTAATTTCCCTCTTGATAAAACTAGAAAACAAGAAAAATTGAAAGATGCATATTTTGGGGGTCATTTACTAAGCTGAAATATGCCTAAATTAGGTGTATTTCAGACGCAGATGGTGGCACAATGGTTAGCTGAGCCGCTATCTGTGACTTCGCCTCACTCACTCCAGTTCTAAAATTGTGGGTGTAGTGTGGACAGGAAATGGAATGGGCTGGGATGCCCATCTTATTCACGATTTTCTACGTCTGTTTTAGGTATAGAAAATGGTCTAAATGTAAGACAGCTCAGAATGAATAGCAGGCCGCAATGAGGATGAGTATTCCTAGCATTGCGTGTGGGTGCATCAGAAGGTACACGGGTGTCAGGCAGCAGGGTAAGTATAACCAGTATGAGGTACGCAGGCATTTTGGGGGGCATTTAAAGCTCCACTTGTCCAGCAAAAAAAGAAAAAAAACTATTTTAGCTCATGTATTAAAAAAAATATTTATCTTTAGAATATGTCCTTCCAAAAGGTGATATTTTTCCATGGGCATTCAGGCATCTGGGTTAACACACATCTGGGTTATATTCACCTTGCATATTACTTGGGTGGGCATAGCCATTTTTACTGACTTCTGGAAATGTACTTCCATTGGTAGGATGCTTGTAGGAAGTATTCAAGTAAGTTTGCAGTTGATGATGACAGGTGCTTGGTTTTGCACATAGAGGTGGATTGTAGATATACATGTAGCTACTATGTATTTGAATAAAGAAACTGCCATAAAAGGCTCAACTAAACTATATCTACCTATCCAAATGGTGCTCTGTAATTCCAGAATGACAGAATGATACTATGTAGTCACTGTTGCATATTAAACCTAAAGATGATTCATAGTAAATGGAAAATGAATTCTTCGATTAGTTATCAGACTGGAATAGTAGAAAAAAAAATAGCTATTAGTTTTTCAGCATCTATAAAAAAATGTGGCACATAGAGAAGGAACTTAAATGGTTGAACCAGTAGGATGTGACTCTGATGGTCTTCTGAATAGTGAGGCTACAACATTTGATCATTGATCTATGGAAGGCTTCTGTCATGCGGAATGGATTCATATGACTCATCTTTTCTGCTATCATCAAAACAAGGCAATAAAATTAATCTGTATGCTCTTTACTGTTTTATTCTGTCATCATGGTCAGTTCATGATAATACTTAAGGGTTGTGCCTCTCTCATTTCCTATGCTTATCTCCCATAACAGTGCTGGTCAAATCTACAATGATGTCAACCTCATATTTAACGCTACATAACACCCACAATCTATTATGACGAGATGGGACTTTCTCATGTTATTGTATTTTTCAGAGGCTTTGCGAAACCCTGTAACTTTTAAAGAGAGAATTAGGCCCCGTTCACACGAGCGTGATGGATTAGGTCCGGATGCGTTCAGGAAAACTCGCACCATTTTGCAAGCAAGTTCAGTCAGTTTTGTTTGCAATTGCGTTCAGTGTTTCAGTTTTTTCCGTGCGGGTGCAATGCGTTTTGATGCGTTTTTCACGTGCGTGATAAAAAACTGAAGGTTTACAAACAACATCTCTTAGCAACCATCAGTGAAAAACGCACTGCATCCGCACTTGCTTCAGGATGCAATGCGTTTTTCACTGAAGTCCCATTCACTTCTATGGGGCCAGGGCTGCGTGAAAAACGCAGAATATAGAACATGCTGCGTTTTTCACGCAACGCAGAACTGATGCGTGAAAAAAACGCTCATGTACACAGACCCATTGAAATGAATGGGTCAGGATTCAGTGCAGGTGCTATGCATTCACGTCACGCATTGCACCCGCGCGGAAAACTCACTCGTGTGAAAGGGGCCTTAAGAGGCACATTTATTAAGACTAGTGTTTTAAAGGAGGTATAAAAGGTGAGCCTTTCTTTAGAGTATTATTATAATGTTATAGTTACTAGAATTCTTTAGGAAAGTTGTTATACAGGGAATTATTTTGAATTCAAGTTTTAGAGTCAGGATAGCATTTTTCCCCTAAAATGAGATACAAATGCCTTCTACCTGATTGGGATTTCCCTTTCGTCTGGATCAGCTTTGCAGGAGAGTAGGCTTAACTGGTTGGACATATGTTACTAACAAAATGTTACTTTGTATCTTATTTTAGTGCCAACATCTGTAGAAGAGAAGTAATGGCGAGATTTTTTGTGCCAAAAAACTGCCATATATGCTTTCGGTCAAATTAATTGTGTGCGTTAGACACTTTTTACACCTCACTAGCTAGATGTCTAGAAAATGGGACGTGGCTTTTATGTGCCAAGTAAGCCAACCAAGAGGTGGTGTAAGGAAGAGATAAGTGTTTAACATACGTAGAAAGATGCACCAAATCTATCACACAGTGTAACTGACTGTGATAAATTTGGCACATATTTTGCCTGCCTGGTCTAGAGTTAAGCTGTCTTAGGCCTGGACTACACTGTCACTTTTTGAAGCGCAACTGATTGATTTTAACTATTGAAATGTACTGCATCTGTGTCAAAGTGAATGAATTCAGTTGAATGCAATCTTGTAGACTGCAGCTGTCATTCAATAGTTAAAATCAATCATGTTACAAAAAGTTGCAGTGTAGCCCAGGCCTTAAAGGTGTTGAAAGATCCCGCCCACCCAGAAGTGTGGGACATCACACCTCCGTCCACCATGGACTGAAATCAGTAAGTAAATGACTCTTGGTCCTAGAATAGCTTTCAAGAGTTGAGCGGCTTCTTTTCTTTATTTTATACACATCTCCAATGGTAATTAAGTTTGGTTTGGGAAGGGGGAGGTCAGACACCCCCTTTAATTTAAGACTGAAATAATAAATCCACTCATAGTGTTTTGTATTTTTTTTCTGTTGTATCCACTATTTTTTTTCAAAATTAATATATTTTTAAAAACAACATGGTAGTGGGTATATTGGAATCATGAACTTCCTTCCAGTACTGTGTGTATACTTAATGCAGCAGGATGCCTGTGCTTTATGGCATTTGCAATGGATGAACATAAACTAAAAGAGAGCGACAGAAAGAGCAGGGAAATGAACACATCCAGTTTTATCAGTGTATGAAGTTTTCACTAGAAAAACAAATGAGCTGTCAATAAATCCCTGTCCTTTGTTTGCTCTGTCTCAGTCTACACAGCAAAGCTGAGGTAAACTGCTTAAAACAGACAGTATCAGGATATTATATGTGCTCTAGTGGCAAGTTATACATTTCAACACAAACAGTGGAAGCACTGTGTCAGTCAACAGATTTCACTTAGGGCTAATCCTAAGGGCATTATTCTAGTAGCCTCTGGTTTTCACCCTTTAACCCTTGTATGGAGATCTGGACTTTGCTGCAGGAGAACAACCAGGCCACTACCTCTTGGAGTAGTCTCTCTATGATTGAGAGCTGACCCACAGATGTAAAGAGAGACCAATTCAGAGCACCAAGGGGATCAGGCAGAACTGTAGTCAGGAACAGGTCGAGGTCAGGCAGAGTACGAGCAATCCGACACAGTCCGAAGTCACCACAGGCAGCAAAATGTCAATACGGAGGTCAGGAACAGGTCAGGCATCAGAGAATCAATATCCAGGAAACAGACAGGAGTCAGTACATGGGTAGACAAATGAATACAGCACACTTTTGCAGGAACTAGCAATCTAGGCAGGCTATTGCTCAGGCATCCTCCCATTGGGCAAGGTATCTTAAGTACCCCAAGGGCATGCACATGCTGGCCATTAAAGAGCCATAGGGAGTCTGCGCCCTAAGGCCAGAGTGAGAGAGGCTTGGCTGGCAAGCGGGCCACAGTCTGAGTGGAGGGGCAGAACTACCCTGGGAGTACAGAGGCGAGTCTGTGACGCTGGGAGCTGGAACGCCAGAGCAGGTGAGCGAGAAAGAGACAAACACAAATGGAAGAGGAGATATATGATGTTATAATCTTACTGTTAGTCCATATAAATAAATTTAAATGTTTCATTTGCTTACAGCTGGATATGTTGCAGGCAAAGAGGGACTTACTAGTAATTGCTTACAGATCTAGTTGTGCTGATTTACAATATAAAATCCATTAACTAATCCCACAAGTCACAACAGCTGCTTAATGCTGCCCAAGGAATAACTGCGCTGTCATTTCAAACACAGCTGGACCTGCCTTTCATCCCCTTCACTCAACTATTGTAACGCCTTTGTATTTAGCAGTTTGTTAATCCCTATCTGTTGAAAGAGCTTGACTTAATGCATCATGAAGTGATATGTTCTGCTGATCTCTTAATCTGTCACTCAGTGTTGCTATCATGCGATTATGCTATGAATACACATAACTAGCACATATTACTCACAACCAAGACACATGCATAATCCAATATGTCTTTCTGACCTACAGATGGGAAAGCAACAGTTCATTCTGCCTTACGGTTTTAACACATCATTGGTTATTCACAGAGTACATTATCAATCAGTATGAACCCTGACACTCAGGGGAGCCACAGACACATTTATTACAGAGATGTGGAGTAATCCTGAATCCATGCACTAATGGGGGATATTGTGCAGGTGGCAGTCAGACATGGCAATGCTCAGGAGTCAGGACATTTTGGTTCTTTATTAGAGTTGAGCGAACATGCTCATAACGAGCACTGTACTGCTCGGATCCCCTGCGCTTGAATGGCCGCAGGCATCCGGATCCGTCCTCACCTGACTGTAAGTCAATGGGGGCGGATCCGTTTGGTATGACACACGAGTGTGTCATACCAAACGGATCCGTCCCCACTGATTTGCAGTCGGGTGAGGAGGACGGATCCGGATGGCTGCACCCATGCGAGTGCAGGCGATCCGAGCAGTACAGTGCTCGTTACGAGCACGTTCGCTCAACTCTATTCTTTATATGAAAATATGTTTACTAGGAAATATTTCACTTGTAGTAATGTGGGGCATCCTTAGAGTGGAGGCTCTTGGTGGTTGCACTTTAAAAGAATATATTGCGTGTGGTTTGCAATGCAATATGACAATGTTATCAGAATTGCTGAATGACACTACGTTGTAGGTAAAAACAGTTTGGGCTTCCAGAGTGCCAATGAAATTCCCCTGTTCTGGCATCCTGAGTGCAATATGTTATTGTTTTGGGACTTAAGGAGGTATTCCAGTTATATAATGTTATCCCCTATCCACAGGATAGAAGATAAAACTATTAGATTGGTGGGAGTTCTACCGTTCAGACTCCCATGATCACGAGTACCGGGTCTCCATGCCCCATACAGCCCCCCAAAATAAATGAAGCTGCCAGTTAGGCATGCACATTGCCACCCCACACCCCCCATTTATTTCTATGGGAGTTCTATGGGGATAGCTGAGTGCTGTACTTGGCTATCCCTGGAACTCCCTTAGAAATTAATAGAGGTGATCCGTTCATTTCGGCTGACTCCACGGGGTACGGGGCCCTCAATCTCATGATTGTGGGTGTCCCAACTGTAGGACCTCCACCAGTCTTATAGTTATCACCTATCCTATGGATAGGGGATAATGTTATATAAACAGAATACCCCTATAAATCTTTATTGTGACATTATTGTGGGATTTCAGTTGCCCATGTTTCCATGGGTCTTCAGTTCTTCATGGTTCTCGGAATCGGATCGCATGACAAAAACCTGCGATCCCAAAGTAATGTTACCCCTTTATAAATCCCTCTTAAAGTTACATCTTGAATATTTGGGTACTACATTCTAAAAAGGATATAGGACAGATAAAAAGGTTTCAGTGGCCAACCAGATTATTAAATAGGATGGAAGGTCTCTCATATGCATCATCTTGGTTATGCTTTATGTGCTGTGGCTTCACCCAAGGGACGGTTATCTTGAACGCCCTGTATGGTGCTGGATAAAAAATAAACAATGTTTGGACTTTTAACCCCTGAAGTCTGAGAGTCTATCATTGCCGACCCGACGACAAGTACACATACCCATGACTATGTTATATTATGTTTCCAGTTTTTGCATGCATCTTTGGGCAAAGCAGGGTGCTACTAGTTTTAGTCCTTGCCTATCTATCTATCTATCTATCTATCTATCTATCCTGTGTGTATATATATATATATATATATATATATATATATATATATATATATATACCTATATAAAATGTTAAAAACTACATTTTTCTAACATTACTTATTACTTCAGGCAGTATTTTCATTTTACAGTTTTTTTTCTCCAGTCATGTGTACCTTTACACGTTGTTGCTGAATGCACTGACTAAATCTCACCTGTAATGGGTATAAATGAAAAAAACATCATGACCTTTACTACTTCACATGGCATAGACGGAATCAAATTAAAGTTAGTATTGAAGTTCCTACAACAGAAAATAACAGAAGCCACCTGAGAAGAGGAGCAATTACACGTGATGGCTGAATCTGGATGAATTCACATCCTTCTAACACAGAGCTCAGCAGGATGAAAACGTGAACATTGAATTTCTCGAACAGTGGGAGGCAGTCTGCATGTACCTTGCCTTTAGCAGTGATTAATGTGCATTTAAACCACTACAGATAGCACATAGCACAATGGAACAACATTGTCAATGGAGATATATAAGATATATCTTCTGCTTATACAAGGAATAAGGACAATTTCTAGGCTACAAGTAGAAGTCATCTCTTTACAGAATGATCATCTTTCTTCAGCTGGCCTTAGACACAAAGATTATTCTCTGTTCTGAATCATACACTATATACAATATTTTATATTATTTCCTGTTAGTTATATAGTGCCAACATATTCAAAAGTGCTGTATATGCTTGGTCGGTTGTTATTCAATGAGGAATCACACATACACAGAAACTTCATGCAGATGTTACCCCTGGTTACTTAATATATTGGGAGAGACTTATCAATAATGTTGTAAGATGCATAATCAATAAGTTAGAACAGTGCAAATTGTACCAAACTTATCAGAGTGGAGCAAGTTGATTGACAAATCCGGCACAACACGCAAAACATGTTAGTTTTTGTTTTCTTATAGGGGTTGTCCAATGAAAAATAAAAAATATTCTAGTTTTCAGACCAGCACCTGGATCTGAATACTTGTCAATTGCATGTAATTAAAAATGTAGCATAGCCACTGAGTTATTCAATAAAATGTATCTGTACAGTGCCACTTGCTCTTTGCTCTTTTTTCTTATTTCTTTGTCCAGCTCCCTGAGAAGGTCGCATATGCTCAGTTTCATCCTTCGACTGCCTCCTGAGTTGTGATAAGGAGAGAGCTCCAGCAGTAAAGACACGCCCCTAGAGGTGTGATAGGAAGAGCATGGACATGCCCCCTAAGCTGCAGCAGAAAAGACCCTCCCCTTGAGCTTTCAGCTTGATATAAATCTAGCAGAGCAATGAATAGGGAGATCTCTGGATCCATGTGAGGTACAAGACTGGTTCTAGCTTTTTAAAAAGAGATTGCCATGTACTATATGATGTCTGATTTTTATTTTTTCCATTAGTCATGGGATAAACCCTTTATGCTACCTCTTGGATGGTGTACTTTACACCAATAGTGTACTCAAAATAATGTACATGCTGTTAAGAAATGTGGTCCATTTTTATGACTTATCCAAGTCATTTTTTATTATTAACTGCCTGCTGCACTGTAAAAACTATGAACCATGTGTGCATTTACATATTAATGAGCTGCTTGTGATTAATTGTTATCATTGTTAGGAACTAACACACTATCTGTGGAGGGATTGGAGAGAAATCCACTCTTTTATTCTGATATGTAAGAAAATGGGCGCTGGGACAGATCTGTGACATAGGATATGTATAAGATGATCAATAGTGGAGCTGTAGAGGGCCCAAACACTTTGACTAGCATTAATAATATCTTAATATCAGAACATATCCTAGAAGAAGTGGCCATACGCATTGTGAGGAACCGTACCCGCAGCCCAGCGCGTGCTTACGTGGGGATCACGCGGTACAGTTCAGTCTTTGACTACAAGCATGTGATGTTCCACGCCCCCTCGGGGTGTGTAAGGTTACGTACGGCACGGTTTTTCACAGACACCTCCTGTCCACGTGGGCACAGGCAGGCACAGAAAGGGAGAGGGTAGCCCACGCGATCCCTGTGTGGCGCTATGCTCACTCACAATCCTGACCAACTGAGAGACCCTTTTCGTTATCACCAGCGAAACCGAGTCTATCAGCCCAGTAGTACTGCCACCAGCTCTCGCTTGATATAATTCCGGTCCGTTAACGGATGATATCGGGTGAGCAGCCAACCCGGGTAGCATATAACAATATTAACGAGAACATGGACGTGGGGATTCGTGATCGAGATACAAGAACAGCAGCTGATTAAATTATATATTTAATCGCCTTAAGGGCACACTAGATATAACTATGTACACAGAAGATGGATACAACGATCAGATATGCAAATACAAGTGGTATGGTACAACAGAATCGAACACAACAATAGTCAGTTACCAGAGAGATGGATAGTCCGTTAAGATGATTTCTGGGTTGAGGTAAGGCCTGGCTGTAACCAAATGGAGGGCAGTGATGTCAGCAGCTTGTCCAAGGGTCCCTCCAAACACCATTCTCCAGGTGACCCCCCTTCAGAGAAAGACAATGGCCTCTGTTCTCTGGGCCTTTTACCCTGCAGCCGGCCACTCCCGCCCCCCCCCCCCGGGAGGAGTTAACCCTCCCTGTCCCAGTTCTGGTAGCAAAAGCTCCACAAAACCATTATGGCCCATAGCTCCAGAACGGGAGGTCACAGGGAAAGGGTTTTGGTACCAACTGATCCGCCTGAGTTCCGGCTACAGGTGGAGACCAAACACGACACACTTATCAGGTTCCTGCTTGGAGATCTCCGTATCTCCGCTTCCTGATATTTGATCGCTAACTTATGGACATGTACCTGTCCCTCTCTGTCCCCGTCTTGCGAATATATGATTGGCTTATGCTCATGATGAACAGCCAGTCCATAATTCTTTATTAATTCCTGGCTCCAATATGTCTGGAAAGTGGGTACAAGGTCTAACAAGCTTCCTATGAAAAGGGCTTGGGTTCTGTATTGACTGAGCAATGCGTGTATTGTATACAAGTGACATACAAGTGATCTGCTTTGAAGGCAGGACCCCTGCGGTGTCTACTCAATCTGCTAGATGCCAGCAGATGGTTGTGATTAAGTCATGTCTAACATGGATCATGATTCCTATGATTAAATCATGGCTAAAACCTGGATCATGATTCCTTATTCCTCACACACATTTTAAATTAAGTGAAACATTTATTTCCTAACTGATATACTCCACAAAAGTGTTTGCCATTTTTGCATTAACTTTTCCCTGCTTTTCAAGTGGCAAGAAAAGGGGGCATGGCGTTGCCAGGGAAGCGGGCAGGCTGGCAGGTCCAACTCATTTATCATTTTCCACCCTGGTTTTTGGCATTGAAAATAGCTTAAATCTAAGCCAGAAGGGGACTGATGTAGCATTAAAGGGGTTGCGTCACAAAACATATTCTACATTATTCAAATCAGCACCATTTTCCAAAATCCCATCCTCAATACTAAGGCTAGTTTCACACCTGCGGGGTGAATTCCAGCAGGCTGTACTGGCGGAGAATAGCCTGCAGAAATTCTCTGGATCCAGTGCTGCCAGATGCAAATGGAATGCCCGTCGGCCCTATTAACCACTTCAGATCTGGGCCATTTACCCCCTTCCTGACCAGGCCTAATTTTGCAAATCTGACATGTGTCACTTCATGTGGTAATAACTTTGGAACGCTTTTACTTATCCCAGTGATTCTGAGATTGTTTTCTCATGACACATTGTACTTCAAGTTAATGGTAAATTTGAGTCAATAAGTTTTAATTTTATTTATAAGAAAATCCAAAAGTTAACGAAAATTTGAAAACATTCACTGTTTTCTAAATTTCAATCTCTCTGCTTTTAAGACAGATAGTGACGCCCCATAAAATCCTTTTTAATTTACATTCCCTATATGTCTACTTTACGTTGGCATCATTTTGGTAGTGTCATTTTATTTTTTTAGGACAGTAGAAGGTTTAGAATTTTAGACGCAATTTTTGCAAATTTGCAAAATCAACTTTTTTAAGGACCAGTTCAGTTCTGAAGTCAGTTTGTGGGCTTACATAATAGAAACCACCCATAAATGACCCCATTTTAGAAACTACACCCCTCAAACTATTCAAAACTGGTTTTAGAAATGTTGTTAACCCTTTAAGTATTCCACAGGAAATAAAGCAAAATAGCTGTGAAATTTCAAAATTTCACTTTTTTTGCAGATTTTCCATTATAATCATTTTTTTTCCTGTAACACATCAAGGGTTAACAACAAAACAAAACTCAATATTTATTACCCTGATTCTGCAGTTTGCAGAAACACCCCACATGTGGTCGTAAACTGTTATTTGGGGATACGCCAGGGCTCAGAAGGGGAGGAGCAGCATCTGCATTTTCTAACATGGAATTTTTTGTCATGGTTTGTAAGAGTAATAACTTTTTAATTTTTTGTGGACTGAGCTGCGTGAGGTCTTATTTTTTGCGGGACAAGCTGTGCTTTTTATTGGCACCACTTTGGGGTACATCTGGCTTTCTGATCACTTTTTAATCTAATTTTTAGGAGGTTAACAAAAAAAAAAAAAGCAGTTTAGGGGCATTTTTCTATATTTTTTTTACACCGTTCGCTTGATGGGGTAGATCGTGTGATATTTTTGTAGAGCCAGTTGTTATGGACGCAACGATACCAAATATGTCTATTTTTTATTTATTTTTTTATGTTTTACACAATAAGAGCATTTTTAGAAGAAAAATCATGTTTTTGTGTTGCAATTTTTTAAGAGCCATTTTTTTTTTCATTTTTCGTGCTATAATCTTGTGTGTGGGCTCATTTTTTGCGGGATGAGGTGACGTTTTTATTGCTACGGGATGCATACGACTTTTTGATTGTTTGATAATATGTTTTTTGGTAGGTGATGCGACAAAAAAAGCTGTTTTGGAATAATTTTTATTAGATTTTTTTTTACGCAGTTCACTTGATGGGGTAGATCATGTGATATTTTTATAGAGCCGGTCGTTTCGGACGCGGTGATACCAAATATGTCTATCTTATTTATTTTTATTTGTAACTTTTTTTAATGAAATATTTGGGGGGAAATTATTTTTTTATATATATGTGATTATTTTTTTTTTAATAATACTCTATTTTTTTATTTTATTTTTTACACTTTGTGCCCCTCATAAGGTCATACAAGATCTCAGGGGGACATTTAACTTCACTTATTTTTTATTTTATTTTTTTACACTTGATTTCTCCTGTAACTGGGGCTGACATAGTAGCCCCAGTTACAGGGGAAATACATCCCCAGAGAGGCTGTACAGCATAATACTATGCTGTACAGCCTCAGTGCAGGGCTGATCGGGTCTATGAGAGACCCGGCAGCTCCTGCACGCACCCGGCCCCGGCGATCACGTGACCGCCGGGCTGGAACAGGAAGCGCAATAGCTCGTTGAGCGCTGTGTATACAGCGATCTAGAAGGCAGGGACCCCTGGGAACGGTCCCTGCCTTCTCTTTGGGGTACCCTGCTGTCACTGACAGCAGGTACCCCACTGTGCAGCTGCACGATTAGCGTGCAGCTGCTATCTCTGAATGGACGTTCAGAAACGTCCATTCAGAGATGGATAACCACTTCCCGGACGTTTATAGTCAACGGGCGGACGGGAAGTGGTTTAGTATAATGGGGTCCAGTGGAGATCCATACACATTCCGACAGATAATGCAGTGTGGTTTGTGTCCAGCTGATTCCCGGTATTGTCTGCCAGAAAGGCCTGCAGGAATTCACACTGGAGATGTGAAACTAGCATAACCCTATAACGCTACACCCCTCTCCCAAGGCTACAGGGTAAAAAAAAAAAAAAAACTACTAACCATTAGCTCAATGCACTGCCCACTAATTATAAAACTTCAGAAGGTTCCACTTTTCCCCTATTTTCAAGGGTTTTAAAAGCACATAATTTTATCTACTGCCAATTTATGTACTGTCAATCACAAACTATGCTACTTTGTCCCCTCTCACCCCAAAGAAGCTGGCTCTCCCTTATTCTAAACAGCCAGAGGCCAGCAAGGAAATAACAAAGGGGAGATGGGACAATCGTGCTGTGTTCACTGTGTGAGTGAAATATTCCAGAACATACCACTACAACTATTGCTCCCACCTAACCCCCATACATATGCACACTAGGCCAAGCATACAAGAGTTATGAATAGGTAAAGCTATTGAGACCAAATGGAATGTTAACATTCCCAACCCTAATTGCCCCTGACATCTGTCAATGAGGTAGAGGTGGGACACATTGATCAATATTCATGTAAAGTGTTTCGTCACCATTGGTATGACTATAAATCCCAAACAATAAAACCAGCAGTGAACCTTGGGCCAATCCCTTTTCACCTGTTTCCTAAAATTGTACTTCCTCTGCAGAGGAGTCCTTCATAGACTCTTACCACCTATAATAAGGATGATGGGACCAATAAGGACTGGAGATCCCAACAGACATTGCATAGACCAGGCGTGACCACCAGGAGCCACAAGCTATACATTTACAAAAATATGCGTGCACATGACAGTATTACTGCAATTGAGTTTTCAAACATTTAAAAGTGTATTTAAACCACTTTTCCTACCTGTAATGTAAACAACTTTAGTGAGACTTCTGGCAATCTTTGTTTTTCACAATCTGTTTCAAATCTGGCTTGTATTTAGTTGTTGCTACTCGAAGCAATTCACACCCTCATGCTCAGATGACCGCCCATGCTCAGATGACCTCCGTATGCTCAGATGACCTCCGTATGCTCAGATGACACCTCATGCTCAGATGACCGCCATGCTCAGATGACCGCCCATGCTCAGATGACCGCCCATGCTCAGATGACTGCCTTATGCTCAGATGACTGCCCATGCTCATATAACTGCCTTATGCTCACATGACACCCTCATGCTCAGATGACTGCCCATGCTCAGATGACCGCCTTATGCTCAGATGACACCCCATGCTCAGATGACCGTCCATGCTCAAATGACCGCCCCATGCTCAGATGACCGCCCCATGCTCACATGACCGCCCCATGCTCACATGACTGCCTTATGCTCACATGACCACCTTATGCTCACATGACCACCTTATGCTCAGATGACACCCCATGCTCAGAAGACCCCTCATGCTCAGATTACCGCCCCATGCTCAGATGACCGCCTTATGCTCACATGACACCCTCATGCTTAGATAACCGCCCATGCTCAGATGACCGCCTTATGCTCAGATGACACCCCATGCTCAGATGACCGCCCCATGCTCAGATGACCGCCCCATGCTCAGATGACACCCTCATGCTCAGATGACCGCCCATGCTCAAATAACCACCCATGCTCAGATGACCGTCCATGCTCAAATGAACGCCCCATGCTCAGATGACCCATCATGCTCAGATGACCGTCCATGCTCAGATGTCCCCCCACACACACACATGATCTCAGCATGGGGGGGGACATCTGAGCATGGACGGTGATTTGACATAGGGGAGATCTGATCTTTGATGTGTGATGTGAGTACTGGGGGGGATGGGGGGCTTATTTTGTGGGTCTTATGAGGACTTGGGGGTCTTATCTGAGCTCATACTACCCCCATGTCAGATAAGACCCCCATGATCAGTACTTTAATAAATTAAAAAAAACTGTTCCAGGCATTTACCTTGCCTGCCGTTGGGACCTTGGCGCTCTCTCCACAGTGACCTGACGTGCACAGCGTCAGGTCAGAGAGCGGACCTTCCATGTACAGGACGCTGTGCACGTCAGGACATAGAGGAGAGCGCTGCTGGGAGGAGCCTAAAGCGCCGCTCCCCTGCAATCTTTAGTGATGGGAGAGGGCCGCTCCGCTCCCCTGCGAGCTGCACATTATGGCAGAGGGAAGTGGGACGCGCCTCTCCCCTGCAAGCTGCAAATGACACGGCAAAGAGCCGCATGCGGCTCGTGAGCCGCGGGTTGGCCACCCGGGCATAGACTAATTTAATTCTATCCCTGTGATCATGAGTGTCATCTGGCTAAACGTGGACTCCCAATCTTCAGTCATCTCAAGTAAGTCATAGAATGTACCGTGCATATTGTCAAGCATACAATCAATCATTCCGACTTTTACAATGTCAGTTACAGTCATTGTAACAGGAGGTCACCCTTTCATTGAACTGGCAGCATATGTCTGTGGTTCATTTCTCCAATTGAGCTAATTTGTACTACCTTTATCCATTACAACTTTCCTGCGGTAAAAGATTTATTTTAGCGATAAGAGATTTTCTAAACAGTGCTTATGTACAGTAGATGTCCTCTGCCACTAACCAGGATACAGGACAGAACTGATGACGGAATTAATGCTTACTGTACAGTAATAGTGTATAACCTTCAGCCTGATCACATTTTGGAATCTTTCTCAGGTGATCCATGTGGCTGCACACAATAAAATGCTTATCTGACACCAGCTGTGGATATACATAATTTTAATAGGCTATTTGACCTAGCATGACCTTGAGGACAATTATACTCTCGGCTGTAGCTCTGTAGTAAATCTTCTGCTGTGCACGCAATGTAGTCCATCATATTCTCCCAAAAACTACTAATGTATTTGTGGGGTGCACAAAATGATGAATGAGACGGGCCTGCTGGCCCATCCCTTTCCCCGCCCACATTGCACCCACAATTTTAGACCTGGCATGAGCGGGGAAAAGTCGTATATAGCAGCGCAACTAACTGTTGTACTGCCATCTGCGCCTGAAATACGCCTAATTTAGGCATATTTCAGATTGGTAAATGACACCCATTATTTAAAAAATAGGTCATTTTCTGATTACATATTCCCTTTAAGAAGACATAATTTGTTTTTTTGCATGTAGAAGACTCGCCAAACACATGAAAAAAGGTTGTCTGGTCAGATGCAATCAAAACTGAACTTTTTGCCCACCACAGGAACTTCTGGCAGAAACTTGACATTTTCTATCACCCCAAGAAAATCATTCCCACAGTGAAACATGGTGGTGGCATACTGCGGGCATACTTTTTATTGGAAGGAACTAGAAAACTGGTGAGGGTTTAAGGAAAACTGGATATTAGAAAATATAGGGGAATTTGTGAGGAAAATGTTTTTTAGAGATTTGAGACTGGGTTGGAGATTCACCTTCATGAGGACAAAGACCCTAAATATACTGTTACAGTTCCACTGGAGGGTTCAAGGGGAAACATGTGTCTTGCAATGACCTAGTCAAAAGCCCAGCCCTCAATCCATTGGGGAATCTGTGGCATGACTTTTAGACTGCTGGACACCTATGCTACCCATCTAACCTGAAGGAGTTAGAGCAGTTTTGCCTAGAAGAATGGGCAAAAATCCCAGTGTCTAAATGTGCTAAAAGCTAAAATAAACATGCCTGAAGAGACTTGCATCAGTAATTGCAGCAAACGGTGGATCCACAAAGTATTATCTATCAGGGATAATACTTATGCACATTAAGGTTCTCTGCCTTTTGTCTTAAATAGTGTTTGTGTCACAGGAAAGAAAATATTTTACACCTTTGTGTAAAATAAAGGTTAATACTTTTGCAAGGCACTGTGGCAATGTTCACAGTTCTGACATTCCATTAATGAGCATGAAGGCTTACAATGAACTGTGCTAGAAGTCCTAAGTTAGTTCCTAAATAGGTTTTGGGGCCTAAGAGGGAACAAATCAATGAGAAAATAATAAACATAATGACAATCAGGCAAAAGGTTAACAATAAAAGTACTGAGAAACCAGACAACAATACCTAAATGGATTGGGTCAAAACCAGGAGAGTACAACAGAGCTAAATTAGAAAACACAAGGAAAAAGAATACTAAGTTGGGTCAAACACTAGGAGTAACGTCAAGGTCCAAATAGCACGACAGAGGCAGGGAAAAGGTCCACACAGTCAAGGCCAAAGGATGTGATGAGAGTCTAATCGGAGGCAGGTTAAAAGGCAATCCGAAGCCCAGATCCAGAAGAAGTAATCACAGCAGAAAAGGTTAGTGTGGCACAGTAGACCAAATCACATGGAACTGTGGCCAGCAGTTGCCCGTTTAAAGAGGACTTTTCACTGTTTTAACTTACACTATCTAAATACCTTTATTGTTAGGGCACCCCCCGCTGATGCCGGCACCCGTTCAGGTTTTTCAAAATATAGCTCCTGCACTCCGCTGTGGCCCCCTGTATATTTCCCGCTCAGTATGCTAATACTGAGCATCGGAACAGGGAGGAGGAGACGCCAGACTTTCTCAATGGGCGTCTCCTTCTCCCTGGCTGTGCCACGATCCAATCACATCGGAGAGCGTCACAGCCAGGGAGAAAAAAACTCCTTGGCTGTGACGCTCTCCGATGTGATTGGATCGCGGCACAGCCAGGGAGGAGGAGACGCCCATTGAGAAAGCATGGCGTCTCCTCCTCCCTGTTCCGATGCTCAGTATTAGCATACTGAGCGGGAAATATACAGGGGGCCAAAGCGGAGCGCAGGAGCGATATTTTAAAAAACCTGAATGGGTGCTGGCATCAGCGGGGGGTGCCCTAACAATAAAGGTATTTAGATAGTGTAAGTTAAAACAATGATAGGTCCTCTTTAAATAGACTGTTTTACAAGTTACACGGGGCACCAGGAACCATGTTACCTGCATGACATCATCACTCTGGATGGACCGGCGCTCCTGTACCCAAAGCCCCAGCCTGGTTGCTAAGGAGACTGTATAGGGATGCTGATGCTGATGCTGCTTGCTGATGATCAAGGCCGCAGACGTCCTAGGTATGACACTTTGTAGGAGGATAAATGAGAAAACAGAATTTGAATAGTAGGATAAATAACTTACTTATCAGTGGTAACAGTACTACTCATGAAGTGTTCCTAAATAGCAAGTAAAGATCAGGTCTGGGATCATGGACCTGTCAATAAACAATGTGGAATGAAGTTATGAAACATTCTTGAATATTAACTGATTTCATTTAACTGGCAGGAATTTTATTTGAATCTCTGCTCATGTGATTGTACTGTTAGGTCACATATATGATAAATGATTGCCAAGGGACCCAATGTCACTAGAATTTCACATATCACTGTATGTTTTAGAAAAGTGGAATTATCACTAATTGGTTCCATCGCTAAGACAACATTTCTCTAGGGCTAGTTTACATTTCACGTTGGATATGCCATCCTGTTCTTTTGATGTCTGCACTGTGTGTTACAACACTAAAGTGAATTGGCGCTAGCAATTACTAATTCCTGGAGGAAGATGTCTGCATCAGCAGCATCTAAAATTCCAAAAGATTCAGTACAATGTTAATGACATCAAGCAATAAAATACTTCAAGATAAAGAATACATACTGCTGTTTCAGCTATTTGGTTATTAGGCAGATAGACAGAAGTAGGACACATTAATATGATAACAGCTGGCATTGTAAGCTAAGTGGTGCAATGTATACTGAAAACCTATACAATTGCAAGAAAAAAAAAGGTGGGCCCTTTGGAATTACCTGGATTTCTGCATTAATTACTAATAAAATGTGGTTTGATTGTTATCCAAATCATAGACAGACACAATCTAACAAAAACTAATAGTTGTACTGTTCATGTCTTTTATTAAGCACATTAAGTAAACTTCACTGTGCAGGGATAATAATGTAAGTGAACCTTTGAATTGAATAGCCTATAGATCCCCCTTTAGCAGTAATCCCATCATTAAGTGGAGCTGCTAATAAGATTTGCACAATGTTGAGGAGGAATTTTGGACTATTCCTCAGTGCAAATATGTTTCTGCTCATCAATATTTCTTGGGCTTTCATTTCAGAACACAAATCTTCTTTTTCAACCAATCTTTAGTTGATTTTATGTGCTTTGGGTCATTGCCTTGTTGCATCACTCAATGCCTTTTCAGCTTGAGGTCATGCACCACATCCCTTACATTCTCCTGTGAAATGTTTGGATACACATTAGAATTCACTGTTCGCTCAATAACTGCAACACATCTAGGACCTGAGACAGCAAAGCAGCCCAAACTATTATGTACCTTCCAACATAGCATTGTACATTTATACTACAAAGTTCCACTTTGCCTCATCGGTCCATAGAACATTTTCCCAGAAGCATTTTGGTATTTCCAAGTGGTCTTAGACAAACTTGAGATAGGCAGAAATGTTTATTTTGGACAGCAGCATCTTCCTTCACAATGCCATATTTGGAAAAAATGGAGCAATGGCCTGCGGGAAAACACTTCATCAGGGCCACTACCACTCCTATTCTCTACACCGGCTCCTCAGGGGACCGCTGCATATGTATACCTCCTTTTAGATGTACAGTGCCATGGAATTAATGGACCTTTCAAATAAATAATAATAATTATGTTGGCTGATGCAAGAAGACAATGACCCAAAGCACACATGTGAATCAACTAAACAATTGTTGAAAAAGAAGATTTGTGTTTTGGAATGGCCAAATCAGAGTCCTGACCTTAACCATATGGAGATACTGTGGCATCATCTGAAGAGGAACCTGCTCGCAAGGGATACCAGAAATTTTCATGAAATGAAACACGTTTTCAAGTAGGAATGTTCGAAACCTAGTTTTAATCTTATTTATTCTACAGGAAATATTCAGTGGAGGCAATTGCTGCTAATGAGGGAACAAAATCATATTTTAAATTTATGTTTAAAATTACAAATCTCAAAAATAAGCCAATCAAATAGTTAAAATGCTATATATGGGAAAAGGGGTGAAATACATGCCCTAAATTGATGCTCTCATGTAGAACTGGTTTCGTATCCTCAAAAGGATGGTCCCTTGCTGAAACCTCCTAGTCAGCAATACCAGACCATGACCCCAAGGGAGCCAGGAGGGGCAATAACAAAAATCATCCACCATTAGCAAAGCGTATATATACTGTATAGAAGAGACAAACACTGTGCTGTACAACCACAATGAAAACCAATTGTGTATACACAGTAAATAAACAGGGACAACATCAGTCAATGACAGTGTCATAACGCACCCAAAGCTGGTTCATCGGGGGACAGATAGCAGAAACAATAATTTATAACGCAAGCAAGGCTGGAATGATGTAATATACCTTTGTCAGAGGAAAACACTGCAAATACAATCCTGGGTGTTCGCAAATACACTATACCAGTGTAAGCCAATATATTTTAGCACACAGAAACACAAAGGGTCACTGCAAACCAAAACAGGAACTAGTAAATTCCAGATAATTATCCTGGACCCTAGGGTGCCAATCGTTGTACTAAGCAAAAACCATTGGGTGCAGATTATTGTATTACAGCCATAATACAGTAAAAATCAAAGTGGGGAGTGGTAGGGTAATTATCTATCCCCAAGAGTAGTAAGAAATTACTCTGGCACACTATAAACATGGGTATAAGAAGAACAACCCCTAATTATGGTACCATGTGAAGAACGTAATAAAGATCAAAGTGTCGGGACTGAGTCCTGTTGATAGGACTTTTTCTTCCGTCATGTATAACAGAACCAAACGGAATCGTTATTTTCCCCCGTACACATATATTACGATGGAGCAAAACTGAATGCCTCTTAAAGGCTTCCGTGTTGCATTTCGTCCTAGAATTCCTTTATATTCAGTTATAACTCTGTTATAACGGGACCCTATAACGGAATTCATAACGCCAATGCGAACCTGCCCTTAAGTTGCCAAATGCACATGCAATAGGTCAGGTACAAATCTGCTGACAGAAGCTCTTTAAGTCCAAGTCTCAGTATCCACAAATTTTCCACCATGCCAAATTCTAGTTGACCCACAAAGACACTACAAAAAATACAGTTTAGGAACATTCACATAGTCAGGATGTATTGTGGGGCCACATTACTATCATAAATAAAAATCCACAACGATAGTCACTTGGCAGCAACTCCAGTTTCCCTTCATGGAGAAGTTCTAGCATTGCTACTTTGAGAAGCCATACTCATTGTATATCATGTAAAAAAAAAGCACTAGATTTTAAGATGTGGTTTTCATTGTAATGACTGTGGTTGTAAATGATACAGTGCCTTGCGAAAGTATTCGGCCCCCTGGAACTTTTCAACCTTTTGCCACATTTCAGGCTTCAAACAAAAAGATATAACATTTTTAATTTTTGGTGAAGAATCAACAACAAGTGGGTCACAATTGTGAAGTGGAACGAAATTTATTGGATCATTTAAACCTTTTTTGTAATAATAAAACTGAAAAGAGGGGCGTGCAAAATTATTCAGCCCCCTTGCATTAATACTTTGTTGCGCCACCTTTTGCTGCGATTACAGCTGCAAGTCGCTTGGGGTATGTCTCTATCAGTTTTGCACATCTAGAGACTGAAATTATTGCCCATTCTTCCTTGCAAAACAGCTCGAGCTCTTTGAGGTTGGATGGAGAGCGTTTGTGAACAGCAGTTGCAGCTCTTTCCACTTATTCTCAATTGGATTCAGGTCTGGACTTTGACTTGGCCATTCTAAGACCTGGATACGTTTATTTTTGAACCATTCCATTGTAGATTTTGCTTTATGTTTGGGATCATTGTCTTGTTGGAAGATAAATCTCTGTCCTAGTCTCAGGTCTTTTGCAGACTCCAACAGGTTTTCATCCAGAATGGTCCTGTATTTGGCTCCATACATCTTCCCATCAATTTTAACCATCTTCCCTGTCCCTGCTGATGAAAAGCAGGCCCAAACCATGATGCTGCCACCACCATGTTTGACAATGGGGATGGTGTGTTCAGGGTGATGAGCTGTGTTGCTTTTACGCCAAACATATCGTTTTACATTGTTTCCAAAAAGTTGGATTTTGGTTTCATCTGACCAGAGCACCTTCTTCCACATGTTTGGTGTGTCTCCCAGGTGGCTTGTGGCAAACTGTAAATGAGACTTTTTATGGATATCTTTGAGAAATGGCTTCCTTCTTGCCACTCTTCCATAAAGGCCAGATTTGTGAAGTGTTGGACTGATTGTTGTCCTATGGACAGACTCTCCCACCTCAGCTGTAGATCTCTGCAGTTCATCCAGAGTGATCATGGGCCTCTTGGATGCATCTCTGATCAGTCTTCTCCTTGTTTGAGATGAAAGTTTAGAGGGACGGCCGGGTCTTGGTAGATTTGCAGTGGTCTGATACTCCTTCCATTTCAATATGATCGCTTGCACAGTGCTCCTTGGGATGTTTAAAGCTTGGGAAATCTTTTGGTATCCAATCCGGCTTTAAACTTCTCCACAACAATATCACGGACCTGCCTGGTGTGTTCCTTGGTCTTCATGATGCTCTCTGTGCTTTAAAGAGGACCTTCACCACTCCTGACATGCCTGTTTTAATAGCTTCATGCATTCCCCATGTAATAACAGTTCTGGAACATCTATTCTTATGTCTCTATGTTGTGCCATTCCTTTATTATTTGCACTAGAAGTTATGAATGAATTGCTATTTGTCGTCAGTAAGGGAACAGAGTGGAGGTGACCAGTTTGGGGTGTGTATCTGCATAGTCTGAACATGACAGCACTGATTGGCTAGAGTCAGTCTGTGCAGGTACACACCCCCAACTGGTCACCTCCCCTCTGTTCCTTTACTAAAGGCAAATAGCAATTCACTCATAACTTCTAGTGCAAATAATAAAGGAATGGCACAACATAGAGCCATAAGAATAGATGCTCCAGAATTGTTATTACATGGGGAATGTATGAACCTATTAAAACTGGCATGTCAGGAGTGGTGAAAGGTCCTCTTTAAACAGAACCCTGAGACTATCACAGAGCAGGTGCATTTATACGGAGACTTGATTACACACAGGTGGATTCTATTTATCTTCATCAGTCATTTAGGACAACATTGGATCATTCAGAGATCCTCAATGAACTTCTGGAGTGAGTTTTCTGAACTGAAAGTAAATGGGCCGAATAATTTTGCACGCCCCACTTTTTAGTTTTATTATTACAAAAAGTTTAAATGATCCAATAAATTTCATTCCACTTCACAGTTGTGACCCACTTGTTGTTGATTCTTCACCAAAAATTTAAAATGTTATATCTTTTTGTTTGAAGCCTGAAATGTGGCAAAAGGTTGAAAAGTTCCAGGGGGCTGAATACTTTCGCAAGGCACTGTATATTGATTTAAATGATATATTGAGCTAATATGTCAGATTCCACCATGCGAGAACCCCAATAGCAGGTTACAGGTATGGACCGTTTAATTATCAGAACTTATTATTACATTGAGCCACATACCCAGCGATCCTTGTGGACTTTGCTCACTGATGTAACGCTCTTAATATCAAATATTTACAGATAAATACATAGTTTAATGCCACTCCATAATATTTGCTCTAATTACAATAACACTGAATTGGTTGCTATGTACATTTTTTGCACGTTCACCTAGTAAGCTTCAGGACATGGGTACAGTAGGGCAGAAAGGAGCGGTATTGTCTAGACTGGGTTATAGCATGAATGTTCCTGATTCTCCCAGGATTGTTGGCAGATATGCTACAGTTCGCATGTGTGTATAACCAGTTTTGCTGAAACAGCAAGCAGTACATTGGGTAGGGAACTACATTGCTTTATTAGTATGTTTATTAGTAGCAGTAGTATACAGCTGTATAATTTATAATTAGAAGACATATTTAAATAAACTGTTTTCATTGTATATGGACAAGCCATATAAACAACAAATCTAGGGTGCCTAGAAGCTAGTGTGGCACTATACTAAGTATGGCTGCCTGCTGGGTAAATAATGATTTAGCGATCCTAGCATAATTTAACCCACTCCTGAATTCAACAGTATGGCCATCCTCAGGACACACAATGTATCACGAGGCCACCAGACACATGACACAGCATGTACCACTAGGTCACCAGACCTACGGAGACTAAACATTAAAAAAAAACTAGCCGTAATAGATTTCTGTACTGTTGGTCTCCATGTATTAAGTCTTATTTATACATCTAACTATGCAAGTAAATTGGTGTCACCATCCAAGTGCTGGCTGATGTACGTTATGGCACTAATAACTTTTTTACCATCAGATATGCTACACATTGGTTATTTGTATCCTATATTAATATTCATAAAGTATTTTATTCCTTTCCTCTACAGGTCGCTATTTAAAGTATTTATAGTTGTGCAAAGTGCAAAATAGGCACATTTTATATTTATGCTGAAAAAGTGCCCAAGGCAATCTTATTATAATATTCAGATCAAGATTCTGCCCATTTAATGTCTTACTATTAATACTTTATGTGTCTGCTCTGCTTTTATGCTTAATGTACACCTTTGGAGGCATTTTGTTATGATTGCATGTTACTCATTTTTGGCTAAAACATGATTTTTTAAATAGGCCTTAAAACCCTTTGAGCCCCGGAGGTTTTTTCGGTTTTGCATTTTCTTTTTTGCACTCCTTGCCTTGATACAGCCATAACTTTTTTATTTTTCTGTTCACAAATCTGTATGATGGCTTGTTTTTTGCGGGACAAGTTGTACTTCCCAACCCCACCATTTAATATTGCATATGGTGTAGTGAGAAGCGGGAAAAAAATTTCAAATCGTGTGATATTGCAAAAAAACGCAATTCCGCCACAGTTTTACGGGTCTTTTTTATTTATGGCATTCGATGTGTGTTAAAACTGACCAGTTACTTTCATTCTACTGGTCAGAACGAATCTGGCGATACCTAATATGTATAGTTTTTCTTGCATTTTGATAGTGATAAAAAAATTATAAAGTTGGACTTTTTTTTTCCAGTTCTTGACCCCTATAACTTTTTTGTATTTTTGTGTACGGAGCTGTATGGGGGCTCATTTTTTGCGGGGAAATCTGAAGTTTTTATTGATACCATTCTGGGGTGTGTATCTGGGTGTGTTGATAGCTTTTTATTAAATTATTATTTTTTTTTTAAAGCATCAAAAAATGGCGAATCGGCCATTTTGACGCTTTTTTCCATCTCGCTTTTTTCCGTATGGGAAATATATATATATATTTTAATAATATGGGCGTTTTCGCACACGGCGATACCCATGATGTGTATTTTTTAATACTTTTTATTTTCGGGAAAGGGGGGTGATTTGAACTTTTACGTTTTTTGTTTTTTTTCAAACTTTATTTTTAACTAACTAGCAATCATCTGATTTTTTATTTCATAGACTCCAATGCACTTACATTGGAGTCTATGAAGATTTCAATGCTTTCCTATGGAGCCCTATTACAGGCAAGGGCTCCATAGGAAAGCCTATGCAGCAGCCTCCTGTCATTGACTATGACAGGGGCTGCTGTAGGCATGCTCCGGCTCCTCCAATCGCCACACGGGGGAGCCGGAGCAACACCGGAAGTGTATGCTTCCGGTTTGCCGCCTTTAGGTGCCGCTGTCAGGCTTGATCGCGGCACCCGAGGGGTTAAATGTCCGGACGTTAACCGCAGGTGACTGCTAGTAGGGTGTGCAGGTCACCCGCGTCCATCACGCCCGCTCCGTGCAGGACGGGTGACATCTTGAAACACGCGCTCAGCGCCGTACTATTACGGCGCTAGGCGCAAAGGGGTTAATTATAAATATTGAGCTGTTCTGTCACAAAGGATTAACTGTTTTTAGCTGTGTGACTGGTACTTTCACTTTGTGCCGATCATCTAATAAATCTTATCTCTAAACTACTGAGAGGTCATAAACACTTATTTAAGCCACATTCTTATCAGTAAGATGAGAACTGAGCTATAAGGAGTGTTTAGGAGGTCAGAGAGCAGATATAAGGAACCTGTGTGCTCCTGGTCTGACGGAAAAGAGAGAAAATCCAAAGGGTGCTAGTAGAGCATGTCAGCGCTGTACAGAAAAAAGGATACCATATTTTTTAATAAAGACCAATTCAAAAAATTGTTTTTAGCTCAAAAAGAGTGCAATGCAATAATAAAAAAAATCCCCCCAAAGGTATACATAGCCTTTAAGTGGCATTCAATAGCAATCAGACTCAATTTCAAAGCCTACAATAAGATAATTTAGGTAATTTAGCCACAATATGTAGATCACTGGTTTAAATAATATTTTGGAGTACGTTATGTTTCATATACTGTTCATATGTCATGTATGGTATGGGTGATTTCCTAATAGTTTACCATAAGTATTGGGTTTGGGTATGGTTAGGTACATATAAGAGATGTGTCTGATTGTCGGGAACAATAAATGAATTTTTCCAGTCTGGCAAATTAGTCTATGCTATTTAGTGGTTGATACTGGCATAAAACGATCAAACTTCTTGGGCTTAAAGGGGTATTCTGGTAGATACAAGTTATCGCCTATTCATAGGATAGGCGATAACTATCAGATTGGTGGGGGTCCAATTTTAGGTGAGCAGCAAGGGGTCTGCAGGGGGTATTGTGATCTGATAGTTATCCCCTATGTCCTGTGGATAGAGGATAACTTGTACTTACCGGAATACCCCTTTAAGTCTTATTTCAATCTATGTAACTTTATATAATTCTGTGTGTAATCAATTTGTAAGCAGCACTAGCATGACCCAAAGTTTTTGCATACTATTATTATTTTAGGTGGCCATAACAAAAATCTGTGGCAAAATCGCAGCAAACTTAACATATATATAAGCCTTCTGCATGTTGTGTTGCAGCTTGAATCTAAATCTACAAATATGACGTCACCCCTGTTCCCAGTGAGTTTATACTGTATTCTTCCCTACTAATTTCTTACAGTGTGTGTACATAACTAGTAAAATGTGAATTTAATCTGAGTTTGCAAGAATGTGCTTCTCTTTACAAAGCAAGCTGTTATTTCAATTTAGTTAAAAAGTTAAAATATGAAGTTTGTAGCTAGGCAGAAATAAAATAAGTTTTATATTACATAACCATTAAGAATTTGGACAACTGTTTGTTCCCTTGCTGTGTGTCTGTTACTTAACCAGTTGCAGTTGCAAATTTTCCCCTTTGAAGGTTGTTTTTAGCTCTTCTTCTTCTCAGCTCATCAGTTTCTGATGTTCTCTTTATTTTCTGACTTGTTACACCACAGTATGGTTATTTTCCATGTTATTTGAAAGAGCGGTTGCCTTGTTTTGTATCTATTTTTGGATATAACTGGATCTAGGTGGTCCCCGGAGTAGAAATGTGCTATGCTAGACATATCTGATTGCTTGGTTTGTTATGTTCTCTGAGCCTAAAACCAAACATGAAAAACATCTAATATAACATTTACAAAACTAGAAAACAAATGTGGAATGATGTAGCAACTTATAATTGCCATGTTTAGGTTTTAGGCCTTACCTATTTCAATATTTCCTAAACTGAATTAACTTCTTTTATTAAGCATTCTATAACACAAGTTATCTATGTCCCAGCAAAGCACTGTATGTGGGTATGCAGTCTGAGTTTACATCTTCGGAGCCTATTTGTTTTGTTCCTTAAAGGGGTTGTCCGAGTTATTTTTTTGTCCTTTGTATGTTTCTAACTAGTCAAATACAACAGCTTTTCCATACACTTTCTGCTTCTAAACTTACGGGTTTATCAGATTTCACTTAGGGTCACATGACCTGTAATGTCACCTTCCCTGCCTGCTAATCTTGTATTCGTGCACCAAGAGATAACAGCCTGTACACGAGACGTCACTTTGCTGGCCATGCCCCCCTGCTCTGCCGCTGCTGCTATCTGCACTCTCCTTGTATTCTTTCAGATAAAACATTAACCCTTTCAGCCAGAACACACTGAAGGCTTTACAACAGTAGCTGCAGATGTAAACAGACACAGGATCTGCCCTCCTCACCCTACAGACACAGAGCTCACACTGGAGCTGATCTGGAGAGTATTGTATTGTACAAGAACAGGTAGGGGGAATATCCTGTATGTATCAGCAGGGTCATTGTAGAGCTGGGACATGTATCACTGACAGCTATCTATGTATACACACTTACACAGAGAATGCTATTAATCTCTGATAAGACCTCCCCTGTGTACAACTATCAGTGACTGACAGCTATCTCTGTATACACACTTACACAGAGAATACTATTAATCACTGATAACACCACCCCTGTGTACAGCTATCAGTGACTGATTGCTATCTATGTATACATACTTACACAGAGAATGCTATCAGTCACTGAAAACACCTCCCCCATCTACATTTATCAGTGACTAACAGCTATCTATGTATGGACACTTACACAGTGAATGCTATCAATCATTGATAACACCTCCCACATGTACAACTATCAGTGACTAACAGCTATCTATGTATACACACTTACACTGAGAATATCAATCACTGATATCTCCCCCATGTACAGCTATCAGTGACTGACAGCTATCTCTATATACAAACACACAGAATGCAATCAATCACTAATAACACCTTCCCCATGTACAACTATCAGTGACTGACAGTTATCTATGTATACACACATAGAATGCTATAAATCACTGATAACACCTCCACATGTACAGATATCAGTGACTGACAGCTATCTATGTATACACACTTAAACATAGAATACTATCAATCACTGATAACACCTCCCCATGTACATCTATCAGTGACTGTCAGCTATCTATGTACACACACTTACACAGAGAATGCTATCAATCACTGATAACACCTTCCCCTGTACAGCTATCAGTGACTGACAGCTATCTATGTATACACACTTACACAGTGAATGTTATCAATCATTGATAACACCTCCCCGTGTACATTTATCAGTGACTGACAGCTATCTCTGTATACACACTTACACAGATAATGCTATCAATCACTGATAACACCTCTCCATGTACATTTATCAGTGATTGACAGCTATCTATGTATTAACACTTACACAGTGAATGCTATCAATCATTGATAACACCTCCCCACGCACAACTATCAGTGACTGACAGCTATCTATGTATACACACTTACACACAGAATGCAATGAATCATTGATAACACCTCCCCATGTACAGCTGTCAGTGACTGGACAGCTATCTCTGTATACACACTTAAACATAAAATGCTATCAATCACTGATAACACCTCCCCCATGTCCAACTATCAGTGGCTGACAACTATATCTGTATACACACTTACACAGGATCATTTAAACTTTTTTTTGTAATAATAAAACTGAAAAGTGGGGCGTGCAAAATTATTCAGCCCCCTTGCATTAATACTTTGTTGCGCCACCTTTTGCTGCGATTACAGCTGCAAGTCACTTGGGGTATGTCTCTATCAGTTTTGCACATCTAGAGACTGAAATTCTTGCCCATTCTTCCTTGCAAAACAGCTCGAGCTCTTTGAGGTTGGATGGAGAGCATTTGTGAACAGCAGTTTTCAGCTCTTTCCACATATTCTCAATTGGATTCAGGTCTGGACTTTGACTTGGCCATTCTAAGACCTGGATATGTTTATTTCTGCACCATTCCATTGTAGATGTTGCTTTATGTTTGGGATCATTGTCTTGTTGGAAGATAAATCTCCGTCCTAGTCTCAGGTCTTTTGCAGACTCCAACAGGTTTTCATCCAGAATGGTCTTGTATTTGGCTTCATCCATCTTCCCATCAATTTTAACCATCTTCCCTGTCCCTGCTGATGAAAAGCAGGCCCAAACCATGATGCTGCCACCACCATGTTTGACAGTGGGTATGGTGTGTTCAGGGTGATGAGCTGTGTTGCATTTATGCCAAACATATCGTTTTGCATTGTTTCCAAAAAGTTGGATTTTGGTTTCATCTGACCAGAGCACCTTCTTCCAAATGTTTGGTGTGTCTCCCAGGTGGCTTGTGGCAAACTGTAAACGAGACTTTTTATGGATATCTTTGAGAAATGGCTTTCTTCTTGCCACTCTTCCATAAAGGCCAGATTTGTGAAGTATTCGACTGATTGTTGTCCTATGGACAGACTCTCCCACCTCAGCTGTAGATCTCTGCAGTTCATCCAGAGTGATCATTGGCCTCTTGGCTGCATCTCTGATCAGTCTTCTCCTTGTTTGAGATGAAATTTTAGAGGGACGGCAAGGTCTTGGTAGATTTGCAGTGGTCTGATACTCCTTCTATTTCAATATGATCGCTTGCACAGTGCTCCTTTATATGTTTAAAGCTTGGGAAATCTTTTAGTATCCAAATTCGGCTTTAAACTTCTCCACAACAGTATCACGGACCTGCCTGGTGTGTTCCTTGGTCTTCATGATGCAGAACCCTGAGACTATCACAGAGCAGGTGCATTTATACGGAGACTTGATTACACACAGGTGGATTCTATTTATCTTCATCAGTCATTTAGGACAACATTGGATCATTCAGAGATCCTCAATGAACTTCTGGAGTGAGTTTTCTGAACTGAAAGTAAATGGGCCGAATAATTTTGCACGCCCCACTTTTCAGTTTTATTATTACAAAAAAAGTTTAAATGAGCCAATAAATTTCGTTCCACTTCACAATTGTGACCCACTTGTTGTTGATTCTTCACCAAAAATGTAAAATGTTATATCTTTTTGTTTGAAGCCTGAAATGTGGCAAAAGGTTGAAAAGTTCCAGGGGGCCGAATACTTTTTCAAGGCACTGTATGTATATACACTTCACATACAATGTTATCAATCACTGATAACAATTCTTCTGTGTTATCAGTGACTGACAGCTATCAATTGCTGATAATACATCCCCCGTGTAGTGAAGTCAGAAAGAGGAGAGATATAAATGTATAAATTGCAATTTTTACTGAATCTTTTTCCACAAAGCTATACAGCTCAGCTCATTCTGCTCTATAACATGCTACTTGCAGATCACAATGTCTTTGTGGTGACCTCTTCTGTCTTCAAGAACGTTGTTATTAACACTGCCTGTCTCTGTCAATCAACGCGAGGAGGGCGTGGCTAGAGGAGGAAGCACTGAGCCTTTAGGAGTAGAGGGAACACTCTGGAGAAAAAGTATTTTAATCTATATGCAAATCACAAGTTAAGCGCACCTATGATGGGTCCAAGCCACTCTGTGCACCCTTGCTCCTCCTGCTTCCTCTGTCAGCCCCTCCCTCTCCTTCTTGATTGACAGGGCCAGCTTTCTGCGTAGTCATCTTACCTGGTCCTGTCAATGTGCCTAATATAACAGGGAATATCCTGGTCACAGACTGCCTTTAAGCAAATGACCAATCATAAGTTCCTTGAAGGTTCCACTCATGTTCAGTGTAACCTGCAAACTACTTTATATAAAAATATTTGCTTCAATGTCATGGTCGATGAACCATTGGCTCTCACCCCATTTAGTTTTCATAACAGTAAGTTTACCAACTATTACGTTAACATGCTGAATCATCCTGCTTCAGGCAGAATATTCAAAGGCCATGACATCAATTTGATTCTAACATTTCATAGGGAACAATTAGGCAATATAACATTTAAAATGAACTACGATTGTTATGACCCACCCATGTTCATAAGCGCTCTATAACAAACCTACCGTATTTTTCGCGTTACAAGACGCACCCGATGATAAGACGCACCCCAGATTAGCCCACTCAGCCCCCATATCAGCCCACTCAGCCGCCATCAGACCTCAGATCAGCCCATCAGCCCCCATATCAGCCCACTGTGCCCCCATCAGACCTCAGGTCAGCCCACTGTGCCCCTATCAGACCTCAGATCAGCCCACTGTGCCCCCATCAGACCTCAGATCAGCCCACTGTGCCCCCATCAGACCTCAGATCAGCCCACTGTGCCCCCATCATACCTCAGATCACCCCAGTGTGCCCCCATATCAGCCCACAGTGCCCCCATCAGACCTCAGGTCAGCCCACTGTGCCCCTATCAGACCTCAGATCAGCCCACTGTGCCCCCATCAGACCTCAGATCAGCCCACTGCGCCCCCATCAGACCTCAGATCAGCCCACTGTGCCCCCATCATACCTCAAATCAGCCCACTGTGCCCCATCAGACCTTAGATCAGCCCACAGTGCCCCTCTCAGACCAGCCCACTGTGCCCCCATCAGACCTCAGATCAGCCCACTGTGCCCCCATATCAGCCCACTCTGCCCCCATCAGACCTCAGATCAGCCCACCATACCCATAAGAATAAAATAAAAAACCTCTCTTACCTCTCCTGCGCTGCAGCTCTTCTCCAGCGCTCCTCTGTCTTCTCCTGCCGGCGCTGCACTGTCACCTGACTGCATGCAGCACCAGATCAGAGTGCGCGCACTACGTCCTGATGCTGTACGAGGTCAGGACAGTGCAGCACCGGCAGGAGAAGGCAGTGGAGCGCCGGACTCAGAGCTGGGGCTGCAGCGCCAGCGGGTGAGTATATTTCCCCGCTCCCGGCACCTATTACATACTAGTGAGAGCTTCCATAATGGAAGCGTTCACTAGTATTCGCTTTATAAGACACATGGCCATTTTCCCCATACTTTTTGGGGGAAAAAGTGCGTCTGATAAAGCAAAAAAATACGCTAATTATTTGTTCCAAGTTACCAAATCTGTTCTGTTTGACATCTTTTCTGTCTTATCAACTCCTTAACCCCTTCCCGACCAGGGCCGTACATGTGCTACTCTGGCTGGGACTATAAACATTGCGCCTAGTAATGCCAATTGTGGACTTTTAACCAGGGGTGGACTGGGAACTTATAGTGGCCCTGGAAAAAATTCTAAAGGTGGCCCCATTTTGTAGTTGGGCCAAAGTTGATAGAAGGCAGGGCCAGCAATACCATATTGTGGTACATTATACCACCCCAACAGAGCCAAATTTCCCTGAAAGGTCTATGGCCAATCCGACCCTGTGTTTAACCCTTCAGATGCCTTGGTCAAATGTAGCCACAGCATCTGAATGTGCTAAAACCCAGAAGCGTGGCAGAGATCAGCCCTCCAGAATGAACTGAAGCTGCCACACATTGTAACTCTTGTATACTCTTGTTCCCTATGGGAACTATAATACACTGTAAAAAATGTTTTTTTTAATTTAAATAATATAAAAATTGATAAAAATCACCCCCAAAATGTAAATAAAAAAATGTAAACAATAAAAAACACATCATGGTGCAGAAATGTCCATGCTATTCAAATATAAATATTGTATCCCATATGACAAATGGCGAAACGGAAAAAGAAGTCAAAATGGCCAATTCCCATTTTTTGATTGCTTCACCTCCCACAAAAAAATAACTAAAATGTGATCAAAAAGTTTTACTCACTCCAGGATGGTATCAATGAAAAGTCACCCCACAAAAAAATGAGCCATCACAAAACTACAAAAAAGTTATAGGGGTCAGAATATGGCAAGGAAAAGAAAAAACAAAACCCATAAAACCGTTGCATTTTTTTCCAATTTCACCCCATTTGGAATTTTCTTCCAGCTCTCCGCTACATTGTATGCAATATTTAATGGTGGAATTAAAATTGCAACTTGTCCCGCAAAAAATAAGTCCTCATAAGGCTATGTAAACAGAAAAACAAAAAAGTTATTTTTAGCTTTTATTATTAACTTTTTTATTTATTTTTGTAGGAAGTGTTGTATTTTTCAATGGGACCATCCTGGGCACAAATGATTTATTGTTTAGGTTTAGTTAATTTCTTGGGAGGGAAAGCAAAAAAAAAAAAAAAACAAGCAATTTCGTCATTGTTGTTTGTGTTTTTTTTCTGCTGTCAACCTTACTCTAGCAGTCAGTGTGAATAAAAAACGATTTTATGGAAAAGAATAATTTTTGGGACCACTACATTTCAAGAGCCATAACTTTATGTATGAAGGATTGTAAGGTTTCTTCTTTTTAGGATTAGTTGTAGCTTTTATTGATACTATTTATTGATACTATTGTGGGGTACATATAAATTATGGACTATTTTTTTACATTTTAATTAGGCAGGAATGGACAAAAAAGCGGTGAATCCACTATTTATTTTTAGACTAGGCATTGGGTGGCATAAGTATGAAGTTATATTTAATCTATAGGTCATTGCAATGTTACCAAACATGTAATTTTTTTAATGGTTAGTATTTTTTTTTCTTGGGGGAGGGGGTGAGGGAGGCTTTTAGTTTTAACTGAATTTTACTGAATACATTTGATTGCTTCTATAATGCTTTGGAATACATAATATACCACAGTATTACAGTCTGTCAGTACTCTGACAAATACTCATGGCAGGCCTGGTGGCCAGCTATCATAGTAACACATTGACACTCCTTCCTCTGTCAATCACTTAGATGCCATGGTGAACAGTGACCACGGTATCTAAGGGGTTAAACTGACGTAATTTTGCAGCAGGACCCGGCTGTGTAATACAGCTGAGCTGCCAATGCAATCTTTTTAAGACATTAAAGGAGTTGTCTGGTTTTCTCAGAAAATATCAGAACAATGGGGTACCAACTCCCGCCACCCCTCCATCAGCTGTTTGAAGAGACCACAGCACTCCTACAAGGCATCCTCTTCAATGTTTACAATGGGATGTAAACTGTAATTACACTGCATCGCCGCTACAATGTCAACAGAGAGTAGCTAACCAGTGAAGAGAATGCAATGCTTGTACAAGAACTGTGGTCACTTCAAAGAGCTGATCGGCAGAGATGTTGGATTTAGTGATTTTCTGCCATTCATCTCTGTAGATCCACTGAAGCTGTGCGGGTTGGATAGGTACCACCAGTGGACAGCCACTTTCAGGTTTCTCCAGAGCTGTTTGATTGTGTTCAAGTCCCTAAGCCACTTCTGTGTTGTCTTGGCTGTGTGCTTAGAGTCATTGTCTGTTGGAAGGTAAACCTTCAGCCCAGTCTGAGATCCAAAGCAGTCTAGATCAGGTTTTCATTAAGGTTAACCCAGTACTTTACCCCATTCAGCTTTACCTCAACTCTGACCCATTTCCCTCTCCCAGTTGCTGAAAAACACCCCTACAGCATGACGCTTCACTATATAGTATTGGGCAAGTGATGAGCAGTGCCTGCTGTTCTCCAGACACAACGCTTAGAATTAAGGTGAAAAAGTTCAATCTTGGTTTCATCAGACCAGATAATCTAGTTTCTAACAGTCTGAGAGTCCTTAAAGTGCTTTTTTTAAAACTTTAGGTGGGCTTTCATAGGTCTTTTACTGAGGTGAGGCTTCTTTCTGGTCACTCTGCCATAAAGCCCATTTCGGTGGAATGTGGCAGTGATTGTTAATCTTCTGGAAGTTTCTCCAATCTGCACACAGGATCTTTGGAGCTCAAACAAAGTGACCATAGTTCTTGGTCACCTCTCTTACCAAATCCCTTTGCCCCTGATTGCTTAGTTTGGTGGGGCAGCCAGCCTCAGGCTCAGAGGAATCCTGATTGTTCCAAGCTTCTTCCATTTAAGAATTACAGAAGTCACTGTGCTTTTAAGAACTTTCAGTGCTGCAGAATTTGTTGATACCCTTCTACTGATCTGTCTACACACAATCCTGTCTCTAAGCTCAGTTCTTTTCTCTTCATGGCTTGGTTTTTGCTCTGATATACTTTGTAAGCTGTAAGACCTTAAACCAACTACCAATTTAATCAAAAGATTAACAAAAAACCCTTTTAGAGATCCTCCTAGGAGGATCCCTAAAAGGGTTTTTTGTTAATCTTTTGATTAAATTGGTAGTTGGTTTATAAGCACCCTGAGGATTCCCTCCTGGGGACTATCTTGGACTGTAAGACCTTATATACACAGGGGTGTGTCTCTCCAAATTTTGTCCAGTCAACTTTATTTAACACAGGTGGACTCCAATCAAGGTGTAGCTACATCTCAAAGATTATAAAGAGATATGGGAGGACCCTCAGAAATACATTTCAAATGTCATAGATAAAGGGTCTGAATACTTATGTTCATGCAAAATATTAGTTTTTCCTGTGTCATAACGTTGGTAAAATTCTGCGTTCACTTTCTCATTATGGGGTATTCAGTGCAGACTGATGGGGAAAAACATCAACTTTTTTGATCTTAGCACAAGATCACAACATGACAAAATACAAAAGGCAAAAAAGTAAGAGTCTAAAGAATTTCTGAATGTACTGGGGGATCTGATGACAGATAAATCATCAAAACTAGCGTTCACATCAGTGAATCACAGACTTGTGCAGTCCTTGTTCTTTATGGACAGAACACAGATCCATTATCTTTAATGTGTTTATAAACATATCAGTGGTCTTCTACTGACCTTGGGTCAACGGTAAAACAAAGGAGACATGCAATACTGTGCTCCGTGATCCAAACACGCCCATTGAAGTCTATGGGTCCATGAAAACCACCGACAGAGTGCTGATGACATGCGTGTTCTGTCAGTGGTTTTCACTGACCATTGGTAAAAGATGCTCTGAAAATCCTTTTTCAGAATTGTAGCGCACGTGGAATATGGATGACACATGGAGGACTACAATGAATATAGGGACCAACAATGGACCCTTCACAGACATCTTCATGGATAAAACATTGACTGACATTGAGCATGTGAAAGAGGCCTGATTCATTTGACATGTATTGCATCTTGTGATTAGTGGCACCATCATACAAGGCAGTTATTGGGAGCAAGCATTCCTAGGAACGTCCTGATAATTACCCCGATCATTAACCTGTGTAAAGAGGCCTTTTACGAAAGATCTAATTACAGTGTAAAAAAATACATGAATGGACTGTGCAGAGATGTTCCTGATTTTGTCATACCTAGGCATGTAACCTTGCCAAAAGGGCATTCTCTACATCTACAATAAAGAAGGCTTCACCATCAAAATAGGAATTCTTTACTGTAAGAGCAGTGAGACTATAGAACTCTTTGCAAGAGGAGGTTGTGATGGCCAATTCATAGTACAAGTTCAAGAAGTGTATGGATCCATTCTTAAATGCAAAAATATTGCTGGTTATGTGTACTAGGTTTCTGGAGATGAGACATCGATGATCAAGGAATTTATTCTAATTGCCAGATTTGGAGTTGGGAAGGAATTTTATTCCCTTAATATGGGGCAATTGTTACATGCCTCATGGGGAGGGGGTAGCCTTCCTCTTTTGGATTAAAGGCTGGACTTGTGTCTTTTTCCAGCCTTATCAACTATGTAACTATATTGAAAACAATTAAGGTAAATAATTATACATAAATAATGATTCAGTGTTCCTGCTACTTCTTTAAGGGAAAAGACAAAGGCAAAATTTTAGTTACACTGAGCTTACATCTGAGTCATTGTATTTGTAATGAAATCATGTCTTGTAAACAGGATTAATCAAATGAAATAAAACATTCACTGTGAATACTGGAATTTCTCAGGAATATTCAGCCACAAGAGGTATAATTGTTGTTGAGTAAGGGCCCTTTTACGTGGACTGATAGAGTGAGCAGTGATTGTGAAGAGGAAGTTCATTTCCAATCATTGCCCACGCAGTAATGGTCCCTGTTGCACACAGGACTAAGTGTTGCTGAAAAACAAGGAATTTTGGTGCCGCTCCATGATGTGATCATTGACTAAAGAGTATTTGCTTGTTTGTCACCACTTTTACACAAAGCAATTATCGGGAATAATCATTTGTATGAGCATTCGGTCCGTGTAACGGGGTGTTGAAAGATACAGTGCCAAGCACATATATATACTACAGAGCAAGTTTATTTAGATTTGCCCATCCTATGAATGGCGTCAGTCTCTTCTCCAGTGCAGAATGCACAGAATTCATTATCAGGGCATGTGTCCTGTTCATGAATTTGTTACAGGGGAACAACACCAAGTCAAGCCTACTTGGAAAAGTGCCAGAAAAACTGTGTAAAAGGCCCTGCCCATATTTTAAAATATATTTGATACATTTTTCAATGTATTTTTTTCCAGGAAACGGATATAACTACATTGATAAAGCTGAAATTATGTACACAGTAATATGTATACTATGGTTTTAATGTGCTTGGCATAGTGGATGCACTTATATACTAGTAAAATAGCCACCCCGATGTTTAGCTTTTGCCACTGGTTCTGAGTAGATTTCGACACAGAATGGAGCTTCCTCCCTCATTGTGTCCGCACATGCTGAAAGGGGGATGGCCCCCTTTTCTGGCTCTGCATTACCCGTAATGGAGGAGGTGGTACTGGTAGCGAGACATCAGGGCAGCTGTGTTACTCAGTATTATGTAAGTGCACTCAGGTTCAGCGCTACATGCATTAAAAGATTTTATCTGGCCAGACAAACCGTTCAAATACTTATTGTGTAAAGAAATGTTTCTGTAAATAATAGTATTTTCGTTACCATTGTAATGAGATGAAGTATGTTTTCTTGCTTCTTACTAGAACAATGAAATTTACCAGTTAAAAGAGCTGAACGCAAGGTGAGTGACAGATGTCTAATATTCTTAGTAGTTAAAAACAGTAGAGGAGCATTATATCTTGTACTGCACATCTCAAGTGCTTCAGAACCCTTAAACTAATACATCTTAAGACCCCTTTACACAGGCCAATTGAGAAGGCAATAGTCGGGAAGGAAGTGCTCCTTCCTGACAAACACCTGCTCGTCAGCAGAGCAGACTGCTGTATTTACATGCAGCCATCTCCTCCACTGTATGGGGGGAATGATTGCTAATGCCATTGCTCATCCCCATACAGACTTATTGGTTGCCAGCAGCAGAGGCTGTTTACACAGTACAATCTGCTGCCGGCAAACAACGATTTTGTGACCACATGAGCGTTCCACTCATTCATCAGGTAATCAATGGCACTTTTACAGCACCAGATAATTGCATTCTTATGAATGCTCGTTAGCGATCCTCTGAGATTTAGCCAGTGTAAAGGGTCCTTAAGAGTTACTGTAATTGTTTGAGAAACTTATTCTTAATAATGGTATTAAAAAACATATCATTTCATTCTTGTACAAACATTTTACTGATAGTCCCAGGACATGTACTCCTGCATACATCAGCTCATGGGAGAAGGATCTCAACAAGACCTTCACGCTGTCAGAAATAAGCCAAATACACAACGCATCCCATGGTTTTTCCAAGTGTGTAAAAATTCAGGAACACTCGTATAAAACCATGTCTCGTTGGTATAATGACCCCAGTAAGCTGTTCCACATGGGACTGTCAGAGTCTGACCGTTGTTGGAGATGTAAAACAGAAAAAGATACTTTAGAGCATATTATGTGGTTCTGCCCACTGATACGCCCATTCTGGGATTCTATTGAACAAAAAGTCAATGACATATGCCGGACCTCAATTCAATTATCCCCGCAGTCGCTTTTACTCTGGTTACCATCCGGAACTTGGCCACCTACTAAATCGGATTTACCAACCTTGCTGGTTCAAGTGGCAAGACTGTTAGTCCCGCTGAATTGGTTGAATACTCAACCCCCGACTTTGGAACAATGGTACAACAAGGTGGACCAAATATACCTCATAGAGGAATTAGCTAGTTGGGCATCAAGGTCACACTCTAAATTTATTCAGCTATGGTCTCCCTGGAAAGGTTTTCGCCATTAGCAGGACATCCTTTCACCTTATTTTGGTTATAAGGGCCTGACATGGTCATCCGAATTTTTGGGTTACTTATTTCTTTGTTTCGCATATGGTACCCATATGGGCGTATGTGTTACCCTATTTTATTAACTCCCGATGTCCCTCCCACATACCGCTATCCCCACACCTATTACCTCCTACTCCACCCTCCCTAGCCCACTCCTCCCCCCCTCCCCTTTTCCTCCTCACCCCCAATCCACATTCCATTCCTTTGTATTCCTATCATCCCTCCCAGTCCCCCCCTTTTTGGTACTAGTCTAACACGACTGTAATGCCTACTGACAGTATGTTTATTTCATATATGTATAATATCTCTGATCTGTCATTGTATTACTGAAAAATCAATAAAAAGAGATTTACAAAAAAAAAGAGTTACTGTAATTGGCACCACATTACAAATTAAAAATGAGAGTGTTCATATAATCCTAAAATTAAGTCAGTCTGACCTGTCAAGAACAAAAGTGCTTTAGACAGATCAAACCACTTATCCCATTAAAATAATCCTCTTTTTCAAACACTGATGCACTTTTTTTCCTTTCAAACTGTCACCAGTGACAGAAATGTTATATTCTTAAAGGGGGTTTCCAGTAATAAAGCACTTTTTGTTTATGCCCAGTAGCCTGTATCACCTATTGAAAGATTCATACTTACTGGCCTCCCACTGCTCTGGTCTTGTGTGCTGACTACTGCTCATCTATCTTCTGGTCCTGGCTTATTTTTTTCCAGCTGTGTATGGACATGGTATCGTATAATCTGCGCCACTGCAGCCAATGACTGGCTTCAGCAGCGATGTGCCACTTGGGGACACATCACCACTGAAGCCAGTCAATGGCTGTAGCAGTGCAGGTGACCTGGCCAGAAGAAAACAAGTTGGACTGGAAGCTGAATAGGTCAGGGCCAGCAGACAGGACTGGAGCATCAGAGAGCAGGTAAGTATGAATCTTTCAATAGGTGATGCAGGCTACGGGGCCATAAATAAAAGTGCTTTGTTGCCAGAAAACCCCCTTTAAGTTTAGGTACAAGGTAGGAAACAACATGAAAATATATTTGCACTGTTCCACAAGTTAGTCACTGCATACCTGTCACGCTCGGGTGTGGGGGGAAAAGCCACACCGAGCGTATGAGGGATGGGAACAGACAAAACCAGGGAACTGGTCACCTCCTGCAGGGGACCCTAAGACTAGGCCCTAGCTGGCTACCAGTATGAACTAACCCGGGTGGTAGGAAAGCTCATACACAGGAACCTAATCTGAATAAACCCTAGAACACCCTGCAGTCTAATGACACAAGAGAGTAACCTGTTCCTCCAAGCGTAAGGAGGAACAGGAGACTCAAACAGGAATAACCAAAGGAAGGGAAAACACTTAACTTAAAGTAGAACTCAGCAACAGGATCTCAGCCGAGATCCACACCACTCTCAACCAGGTATGTAGCAGATATAAACCGCAAGGGATACTGGGAGAGGAAGAGGTAAGTAGGAGACAGCTAATTGCCCAGCGGCAACAGCTGAGGGAAAGGGGTGTGGTGAACAGCACCCAAACCACAGGGAATAGCCTGTCAAACCTGTCACTTAGAAAGCCGCGCAGAACGTCTGATTCCAGACGCAAGACCACTCGTGACATTACCCCCCCTTTTACGGGTGACCTCCGGGCACCCAGGACCAACTTTATCAGGGTGACACCTGTGAAAGGCTTTTACCAAACGACTGGCATTCACGTCAGATGCCGGTACCCATGACCTCTCCTCAGGACCATAACCCTTCCAATGAACCAGATATTGAAGGGTCCCACGAAGAACTCGAGAATCAATGATCTTGACAATCTGAAATTCCAAATTACCATCCACCAAGACAGGCGCGGGTGGCAAGGGAGATGGCTCCAGAGGTTCAACATAGCTCTTCAACAAACATCTGTGAAACACATTATGGATTTTCAGGGCCTGCGGAAGTTCAAGACGAAATGCTACAGGATTAATAATGGCCATGATTTTATATGGGCCAATAAATCTTGGACCCAACTTCCATGAAGGAACTTTCAACTTAAAGGGAATCTATCACAAAAACCTGTTCTATATTTTATTTATGCTAAAAAAATCTATTATATATTTGTAAGAAATAATAAATAAATAAATAAAAATTCCAATGTGTGAAATATTATAAATAAATATTAGATTTTACCATATTTACCATCTTTGGTCACCAGGGGGAGCTCTGCTGGCCAAATGAGGCTTTGAGCAACCTGTAAGTAGGCATGCTGCAAAAAAGTGGGTGGTACCAATGACATCACCAATTCACACCTTCAGCGGTGACATCACTGCTTCAGCAAGATAAGATGAGACAATGGCTTCATTACAAAAACACAGATCTCTGCTCCTCAGTCTCCTCCCCCACTGGTCACATGGCCGATTACATCACTAAGGTCCTACAGCCCCAAGAACCTCCATCTACTCTGTTTCTGAGTCCCCAGCAGCAAGGAGGGAGGACCTGGCTGTGTGTTACTGGTGTCATCACAGGGGCGGGCTCACATCTTCCATTCATTCTCTATAGGGTCAGCAGCGACTGAGGAAGCCTATGTACATGCCTGAGGTGCCATTGTGTTGTAAATCCAGACTGTCACACTTTACTTCCAACATGGCAGCCCCCATGTAAGGCAAGAAAACTGAATTAAAAAAAAAACATTTACACAATTTGAAAAATACATTATGTTAAAACCTGCTTTTGTTATGTTGTAAAACATATCAAAAATTTTTTCTTCGCGATAGTGTCCCTTTAATGTTCCTAGTAGACAGCCACACAGAATCACCCACATTTAGGTCCGGACCATTCATGCGTCTCCTGTCAGCCACACGTTTGTACTTGTTACCCATATTTATCAAGTTACTTTGAATTTTTCGCCATATGGAAGACAATGATGACGAAAAACGTTCTTCCTCAGGAATACCAGAAGTATCAGAACCACAAAATGTGCCAAACTGCGGGTGAAAGCCATATGCACCAAAAAATGGTGACTTACCAGTGGAGTCCTGTCTGCGATTATTTATGGCAAACTCAGCCAGAGACAAAAACGAGGACCACTCCTCCTGGTTCTCAGAGACAAAGCATCTCAAATAAGTCTCCAGATTCTGATTGGTACGCTCAGTCTGTCCATTCGTCTGGGGATGAAAGGCAGAGGAGAAAGACAGTTGTACCCCGAGCCGAGTACAGAACGCCCTCCAGAATCTGGACACAAACTGAGTCCCACGATCAGAGACAACGTCAGTGGGAATGCCATGAAGTTTCACAATATTGTCAACAAACACTTGTGCAAGAGTTTTAGCATTGGGGAGTCCAGGTAATGCAATAAAGTGCGCCATTTTACTAAAACGATCTACAACCACCAGAATAACTGTCTTACCAGACGACTCAGGCAGATCAGTGATGAAGTCCATGGATAGGTGAGTCCATGGTCTGGACGGGATGGGTAATGGAAGTAGGGGTCCAGAGGGACGAGTATGTGTCACCTTAGAGCGTGCGCAGACACTACAGGCTGACACATATTCCTCAACACACTTACGCAGACCTGGCCACCAGAATCTACGAGAGATGAGGTCGACAGTGGATTTACTCCCAGGGTGTCCCGCAAGCACCGAAGAATGATGCTCCTCAAAAACCTTATAACGCAAATCAGAAGGAACAAACAACTTCCCGGGAGGGCAAGACTCCGGCGCATCTCCCTGGGCCTCAAGCACTTTAGCCTCAAGATCAGGGTAAAGAGCGGATATCACCACTCCTTCAGACAGTATAGGGCTAGGATCTTCAAAATCACCACCCCCGGGAAAACTACGTGACAAGGCATCCGCCTTCACATTCTTAACCCCAGGACGGTATGTGACAATGAAATTGAATCTGGTGAAGAACAAAGACCATCTGGCCTGCCTCAGATTAAGTCGTCTAGCCGACTCCAGGTAAGCCAGATTTTTGTGATCAGTGAATACCGTGATTGGATGATTCGCCCCTTCCAACCAATGACGCCATTCCTCAAAAGCCAACTTAATGGCCAGTAACTCTCGGTTACCCACATCATAATTTCTCTCCGCCACAGAGAGTTTCTTCGAAAAAAAAGCACATGGGCGCCATTTACCAGGTGACGGGCCCTGTGATAACACAGCTCCTACCCCCACATGGGATGCGTCAACCTCCACAATGAAAGGTTGTGACACATCTGGCTGCACCAATATAGGGGCAGAAGAAAAGCACTCCTTTACAGCAGAGAAGGCTTGCAATGCTGCATCAGACCACACAGAGACATCCGTCCCTTTCTTAGTCATGTCAGTTAAGGGTTTAACCATAGTCGAATAGTTCTTAATAAATTTTCGGTAATAGTTGGTGAACCCCAAAAATCGCATAAGAGCCTTCAGATTTTCAGGTCGGTCCCAGTTCAGAACAGCACAGACCTTCTCTGGATCCATACGAAAACCTGAAGATGAAAGCAGGTATCCTAAGAATTGCACCTCATGTACAGCAAAAGCACATTTCTCTAATTTTGCATACAACTTGTTATCTCTTAAGATTTGCAACACCTGCCTCACGTGATCCTGATGTGTCACAATATCTGGAGAATAGATTAGTATGTCATCCAAATACACGACTACAAACCTCCCCACAAGATGATGAAAAATGTCATTAACAAAATGCTGGAAGACAGCAGGAGCATTGGTCAAACCAAAAGGCATGACCAGGTTCTCAAAGTGGCCCTCAGGAGTGTTAAAGGCCGTCTTCCATTCATCCCCTTCCTTGATCCTGACCAGATTATATGCCCCCCTTAAGTCCAACTTGGAGAACACCTTGGCATCCACAATCTGGTTAAACAAGTCAGGAATCAAAGGAAGGGGGTACGGATCACGGACAGTAATCCTATTGAGTTCACGGAAATCCAGACATGGCCTAAGGGATCCGTCCTTTTTTTTAACAAAAAAGAACCCTGCTGCCACAGGAGATTTGGAAGGCCTAATATGTCCTTTGGCCAAACTCTCAGCAATATATTCCTTCATGGCCGTTCTCTCAGGTCCAGAAAGGTTATACAGCCTAGATTTAGGCAATCTTGTTCCAGGGATAAGATTGATAGGACAATCGTATTCCCGGTGAGGGGGTAAATCCTGACATCCACCTTCAGAAAATACATCAGAGAAATCCGATATAAAAGAAGGAAGAGTCTTAGTGGTTAAAGCAGAAAAAGATGTATTAAGGCAATTGTCAACACAATAATCGCCCCAATCCACAATTTGTCTAGTATGCCAGTCAATGGACGGATTATGTTTGCTTAACCACGGTAAACCCAGAACCACAGGAGCAGGAAGACCTTCCAACACAAAACATGAAATAAGCTCCTGATGAAATTCACCCACTCTTAATTTGATATCATGCAACACAGAAATCCTCTTATCCAAAGAACTTGGTGACAATCCATGCATACGGACAAACTGAGCATCAATCAAGTTCACCCCTGCCCCGCTGTCAATAAACACCTCAATTTTCACAACCTTTGATTCTAGCGCCACCTCGGCAGTCAGGAGAAAACGGGTACTGCAGGATGAAGACAAATGCACATTTTCAGTCTCCCTACCCACTCCACCAAGAGTGAGATGAGAATTCAACGCCCCCTTTTCTTTTCTCTCCTTTAGAGATAGGAAGCATGGACATACATTGATAAAGTGTCCTTTCTGACCACAGAAAAAACACACACCCTTTTTATTACCAAGATGTTTACGGGTGGCTACAGGAGTGGCTCCCCCTAATTTCATAGGTGCATCCCCAGACATCAACCTAGGGGAATATTCACCCAAAGTATCATAGGAAGCTGGTACACTATGTGATAGTACGTCCTGAGAGCGGGGGCCCCTAGATCGCTCTCTCAGTCGCCTATCCATGCGTACAGCAAGAGACATAGCGGCTTCCAAAGACACAGGGGTTTCCTGAAAGGCCAAAGCGTCCTTCAGCCTTTCAGACAAACCTTGACAGAATTGGCTACGTAAAGCCGGATCGTTCCATTCAGTATTGGTCGCCCACCTCCGAAACTCAGAGCAATAAGTCTCAACCGGCCGCTCACCCTGACAAAGGTTACGTATCTGGGTCTCCGCCAGGGAGATACGATCCGGGTCATCATAGATAATCCCTAGGGTCTTGAAAAATTCATCTACCGACCGGAGAGACAGCGATCCGGCCGGTAGAGAAAAGGCCCATGACTGTGCATCCCCTTTAAGCAGCGAGATGACCACACCAACCTTCTGTTCCTCATTACCAGAAGAATGTGGACGCAGTCTGAAATACAATTTGCACGCCTCCCTAAATAGAACAAAATTATCACATTCCCCAGAAAATCTATCCGGGAGGGGGACCTTAGGCTCCAAACAGGCCTGACACTCAGCACCCCCAGAACCACCAGCCTGTGGTCTCTGAATCTGGTTGCGGATGTCAGCCACCTCCAAGCTGAGTCCCTGCAGCCGTTCAGCCAGTGTAGCAATAGCATCCATGTCAGCACAAAAATGACATAAATTTTTGTTAGCGGCGGTTTATAATGTCACGCTCGGGTGTGGGGGGAAAGGCCACACCGAGCGTATGAGGGATGGGAACAGACAAAACCAGGGAACTGGTCACCTCCTGCAGGGGACCCTAAGACTAGGCCCTAACTGGCTACCAGTATGAGCTAACCCGGGTGGTAGGAAAGCTCATACACAGGAACCTAATCTGAATAAACCCTAGAACACCCTGCAGTCTAATGACACAAGAGAGTAACCTGTTCCTCCAAGCGTAAGGAGGAACAGGAGACTCAAACAGGAATAACCAAAGGAAGGGAAAACACTTAACTTAAAGTAGAACTCAGCAACAGGATCTCAGCTGAGATCCACACCACTCTCAACCAGGTATGTAGCAGATATAAACCGCAAGGGATACTGGGAGAGGAAGAGGTAAGTAGGAGACAGCTAATTGCCCAGCGGCAACAGCTGAGGGAAAGGGGTGTGGTGAACAGCACCCAAACCACAGGGAATAGCCTGTCAAACCTGTCACTTAGAAAGCCGCGCAGAACGTCTGATTCCAGACGCAAGACCACTCGTGACAATACCATTAACAGTACTTTCTCAGTAGTGCATTCTAGTGCATTCTCAGTAATTAGAAAGAAAATAATCTGGAGTCCAAGTTTATACAAGAAGTAGAATATATGGATATTGGCCTAGATTGGCAGCAGACTATAACTTCAATAACTATCCAGTCAAAATGAAACAATACCCATCTTGTCCTTTTCTTGTATTACCATGGATACAAAGTCTTGTGCCCATCCAGACCTTTTTGTTTGCAGTCAGTGGTTCTTGAACCAATGTTCAGAGATCCAAGATCCATACTCAGGAGAAGACATCCAGGATACATCAGCCTTCCATGGATATCTGATTGTGTATTTGCATGTACATATTTTTTTGTAACATCCTCTAAATGTTGTGCCTGTTTCTCAATCTTTCATTTGTAATCTTGCCTGAAGAAGGAGCCTTTTGCTCTGAAAGCTTGCAATATGATTTTTTCTGGTTAGCCAATAAAGGTATCACTCCCATAATACTATTGTATTTATTAAGACAAAACTATTCAACATCACATGGGAGAAAGCCATTGTCAAATACCTCTAGCAGCAGCTTATCTCTTGAGAACAAAAGACTTGGGTAGTTGTAATCCAACATACCTAATCCTTATCTACCTCAACATCAGCCATCAGAGAAGAGATGGCAGCACACCATCCACATTGTAGGTTCTAATGTGTATGGCAGGGGTGTAGCTAAAAGCTCATGGGCCCTGGTGCAAGAGTTTAGCTTGGGCCTCATTACCTCAGTGCTTTGTGGCCAGGGTCCAGGAGAGCACATAGCATTCCTGCTGCCCGAGGCAAAAATTGAAATGGCAACCCCACCTCCATGCCAAATTCTTGACCTAACCCCTTCCTTCAAGCCAGAAGTGTAACTGGACCAGTATGCACTTTATATAATACTGGTGTCTTCTTATATGGTACAAGGGTCTTTGGGCCCCCTCAGGCTCCTGGGCCCGGTAGCGACTGCTACCTCTGCACCCCCTATAGCTACGCCCCTGGTGTATGGCCAGTTTATGACGCAAGAACTTCAGGCTGTTATGCCTTTGAGTAAAAACACACAACATTTCAAGTATAATTTTCATTGACGATTTCTTCTATAAAGACAAACCTGGCAACACAAGTATGTGAAATATTAGAGATATAGCTCAGAACATTAGTGATGAAATCGGCCTTGTGAAATGACCATAAAACCTGACCACTTTGGCACTTAGTGTACCTTCTTGACATGATTTTTTCCAAGAAGTCTAGAACATGTGTAATCAGCAAGCACAGGAAGTGTTATCTCCTCACATCAGCCGCTTTGGAATAAGTCCACAATTTTTTTTTAATCAAACTGTATTTCCCTTTTACCATCCAATTCTGAAAAGCATGCAGTTTTGTAGTCTTGTGAAATGAGCTACCATAGTTTCAGGCAACCTCATACTTGTGTCCTTTTAAAGCGCCTTTACACTGCCTAATAATTGGGCAAATTTGGCCTGTTTAAAGGTGGCACTGATTACCCGTTGAACGAGCAAAACACTTGTTCAATTGATTGTTAGTGTGGACACCTAAATCATCGTTTGCTGGCAGCAGATCTTCATGTCTAAACATCTCTTTACTGCTGGCAAACAATGATTCTATGGTGATGAACTATGGTGATGAATGATGTGATTAGCAATCATTCCTCCCCATACTGTGGAAGGGATAACTGCATGTAAATGCAACAGTCACTTCCACTGACAAGCAGGCAGTTGTCAGGAATGAACGCTTCCTTTCTGACAATCGTCTGCCCCATTGCCTTAAAGGGGTTCTCCGGGAATGAAGAAAATTAAAATGCGTAAATATTACTTTATTATAAATATATTCCTAAATACATTTCATTAGTTATAATGGCTCATTTTGTCTTGGGAGCATTGATTAGGAGAAACAAAATGGCCGCCATCCTATTAGTACACACAAAACCTGTCCTAATCACACAGGAGGACAAGTTACTTCACATCACTGAGGTAAAGAGCTGCCTCATCCTCATCTCTGCTCTGACTGTCAGGGATTACGATCCCGACTACAGTTTAATATGATATTTAGCTCATTCTTTGTGGGAATGGAGTTCAACAGGAGAAATTAAGTACAGAGAGGACGGACAGGACAGACTGTAGTAATCGAGACTACATACAAGAGCTGCTGCTCATCAGCCACATCTGATCTGTATTTGGGATCATAACCATGACAAGTGGAGAGAAAGATGAGGCAGCTCTTTACCTCAGTGCTGTGAAGTAACTTGTCCTCCTGTGTGATTAGGACAGTTTCTGTGTGTACTTATAGGACAACAGCCATTTTGTTTCTCCCAATGATTGCTCCCTAGACAAAACGAGCCATTATAACTTATGAAAGGTATTTGGGAATAAATTTATCATGAAGTAATGTTTAAGTATTTTCATTTTCTTAATTCCCGGATAACCCCTTTAAGTGTATATATACTACATTCTAGATACAATATCCTCCAAACATTATGTGAATTCCAATCAACAGGAGCAATATTTGATCCAACCTATGCTATGATTTATGAAGGTAGTAAAATGATTGCAAAGTATTCGTATGCTTCTTATTAGCCTCCATAAATAATAGATATTTTGCCATTGGAAGTGGCTGTCCTGAGTATTATATTTAGAGATATATGAACAGAATTTTTGATTTTGCTGCATGTTTCCACTATTAAAGTGGTATGAGAATTACTGTGCAATATTTTCAGTCCACAAAATGTAAATCACAGAGAATTAAAACGGTGTGTGGCAGCATTCTTACATATTTTTTAAACAATATTTATGATATTGAGAAATTAACACAATTTACTTATGATAATACCAAAGCAAGATGTTGCATTAGTGGGTTTGGAATCCTTGACCTTGTGTCAACCAACAGATTTGACTTTGGACTAAACCTAAGAGCGCTTTTCTGGCAGTTCCCTGGTATTCTCCCTTTAACCCCTGTACAGAGATCTGGACTTCTCTGCATGGGCACCACCAGGCCGCTACTTTCTGGAGTAGTCTTTGTATGGTTGATAGCTGACCCATGGGGGTCAGAGATACCCGAGTGGGGCAGCAAGTTATTGGGTAAAATCGCAGTCAGGGATACGCTGAGGTCAGGGAAGCAGAGTATGTGCTAAATGGTAAATGGTCCGAGGTCAGGGCCGGCAGCAAAGGCTCAATATGGAGTTCAAGCAGCAGATCGTCAGAGTCCAGTAAACGTGCAGAGATCAGTACATGAGCATAGCACCCCTTAGCAGGAATTTAGCAAGCTATGGAACCTATTGCTCAGGCACCTTCCCACATGGGTTTTCTATTTCTTGTGCATGTGCTCTGACTGATTGGCTGGAGTGCCAAGAGTCAGACTCCACTGATCTGATATTGATGGCATCTCCTAAGAAAACATCATCACTTTAATATTTCACCTTCTAGTTTTTTTTAATCTTAATTGATTACTTACATTGGCTTAATTTATAAAAAAATATTTCCAGATGAATGTGTGCAAAAAGGTTTTTTACTGACTAACACCAGCACAGTAGAATAGCCTCACAGTCCCATAGCATTGAATGGAGAGATGATACAGCTTGCACTGTGCGCTCTCCATTCAATGTTATGGTACTCCCATAGCAATGAATGGAACGCATGCGCTGTATGCCCTCCTTTAAAACTCCTTGGCTGTGATGCTCTCCAATGTGATTGGATCGCAGCAGAGCCAGGGAGAAGGAGACGCCCATTTAGAAACCCGGGCGTCTCCTCCTCCCTGTTCCGATGCTCAGTATTAGCATACTGAGCAGGAGAAATACAGGGGGGCAGAGCAGGGCGCAGGAGCGATATTTTAAAAAACTGAACCCCGTGTCAGAAGCAGCGGGGGTTGCCCTAACAATAAAGGTATTTAACTAAAGTAACTCAAACACGTGAAAGATCCTCTTTAACTTGTGTATCAGTTTGACATATGATCTTTGTTGTTGTTTTTCAGAAGGAAAAGCTTTTTACATAAATTTTTGCATGTATGATTCTAAACAATATCTTCCTCCTGTGAATGATCTGATTAGCTTAGCAATACCAGTTATGATTTGCATATCCTTATTTGAAATGTCAACAACTGCATGACTCATGGACACCCTCAGATTATATTGTGTAAGATAATGTATATTTCATACATGTCTGTGCTGATTATATTTTAGTGATTACAATGCATTCTCTCACCTTCTCAACACTTATAAATAGGTGTATATTCAGCTACATCTGCAATGAGCCCCTGAGGAACCAGTGCAGAGGATGGGAGAGGCCGTGGTCCTGATGAGATGATGTTTTGAGGTGTACTCCCTCAGGGTATTGCTCCCTGGAGACTGTAGCAGTGAAAATGTGGTATAAGGAATCAGGCCAGAAGTACAAGAATTAGTACATACAGCAGTACTTTGTACACAGTGCAATTTCTTTCCCAAATGTGCACAACGGTTTTCTTCCCGTCAATTCTCAGCATATTTACTGGGTTGCGGCCAGATCTCTACCATTATAGTTAATAGAGCCAGACGGACACGTTCAAGCTTCTGGCAATGCCGTAATGCAGAAAGATCCGGCAGGCTTATCCTGCTGGGTCCCTAGCACTAGTGTAAAAGTAGCCTAACAGCTGAAAGCTGGCACTTGTGGCTGTAGGTGTCCACTGTGCATGGATGTGATCTAAGGTGATTGATGCCTGAGCCGTAATCCCTCACCTGCAGCAAAGTCTAGATAGCTATGGTTGCTGGTCACTCTGCTAACTGTAATGCTGTAGATTTGCATAATATGTGTAGTTTTGTCTTTGAAGTCTCTGTGGAGTAGTGGTCTCACAGATGAGTCAGTTCTCTGATCTCTAAGGCCCTAGGAGCAGGAGCAAGTGCTTCCTTAGTCCTCACAGTTCTAGCTAACACTCCCCTCCCCAGGCAGGAATTAGGGAAAGCCCACCGGGGAGGAATGGGATGGTTAGACCCATTCCTGATGATTACCATACCTCACCTGCTGTGGTACAGTGAAAACATTAAATAATATTACAAACATTTGCATATACCCCCTGTACTGGGGTACTGCACATCTATTGCAACAGGTCAGCTGTAACTATATGAAATATGTGACTAGATAAATTAAACATTTCTGAAAATGCAAGAATGTTAGCCAGTGTTCATTTATGAAAGATTCCCATTTACATTGGATTAATAGCAATGTTTTCCAGTAGCAAACATCACTCCCTGCTACTGTATAAACCAAAGGAAAATACATAAATTGCAGCCGCACACCGCTACCAGATAAAGCACAAAATGCCACAGTGATAGAATATTCCAAAGCTCATGCTATGCTTGTATAATAAATTAGAGACTCTTGGCAAATACATTTTGTACAAAATTATCTGAGCCCATTCACCACAATCGTCAAGGTGGTCTCTGCAGAATGGGAACCTAACACTTTGTCCTACCTGTTATGTGCCAGTCTTGGCTTCCATATAATCAGGGGGTGTCATGTAATGTCCACTTGCCTTTTGCCATTTCTGGTACTACAAAGGCCTCCCCTAGTTCAGGAGTGCAGACACTAACATGCATGCCGAATCACTCGGCTTTATAGTTGCACTGATTAAAAACCACCTGTGGGGCAAATGGGTTGGTCAGGAGTGCATGACCAAATGGAGTAGCCACACCTCCAGTACAAACTTACAAAGAAAAAAAGGAGATTTCAGTCAGCACATCCCAGAGTGCAGGTGCTGGTTGCTATGGCTAAATACATGTCAAAGGAAAATACATAAATTGCAGCCGCACACCGCTACCAGATAAAGCACAAAATGCCACAGTGATAGAATATTCCAAAGCTCATGCTATGCTTGTTTAATAAATTAGAGACTCTTGGCAAATACATTTTGTACAAAATTATCTGAGCCCATTCACCACAATCGTCAAGGTGGTCTCTGCAGAATGGGAACCTAACACTTTGTCCTACCTGTTATAAACCAGTATGAAATTGGTTAAGCAGGTAATAGTCATTGGTGATAGATAAGGAAAGACCTTTCCAATGTCTCTGTTAACATGTATAGTATGTTCACCTTGGCCAAGCTTGTAGTTCAACCTTGATCAATAGACTGAAGTTCCTTGGGCCCACCAAAAGAAATGATTCTTGCATCTTCATTTTAAATCAATTTTGATATCACTGTGTTTTCTGGATTTATCTATAAGGTTTAATAGGATATCTGGTGGATATTGGTTCCAAATTCCATTCTATCCTTTGCTAGACCGTAGGAGTCCTATATTATAAGGACCCATTACTGTGTTAGAACCTGAGCCTACCAGAGCATCCTATGTACTCTGGTGGACAAGTCTGACCCTGATGGTGAGAATAGTCAATTTGGCAGCTACAAGTCATCCAGTATCCATTAGAATTAGGGAAAGGACCCCCATTACAATGGATCAGAGATAACTTGTACTTCCAGAGTACCCCATTACCATTCTAGAAAATACTGGAAAAAAATCATTATGCTATGCAAAGCCATTCCTTTTGTTTTCAAGAGAGATAAGCTGCCACCAGAGATGTCTGGCAGTAACTTTATTCAGCTTTCACCATTGAAAACACATGCATCCTCAGTCTAGCCAGCCACGTGTATGGGGGGGGGGGGTGAAAAATAGCACTAAACAATTATTTAGCAGAGAGCTATTGAATGTGTATGAATAGCTTAAGGTATATCAGTTTCTTCAACAAAGCCTTCCTGCAAGTAGAAATGGACTAAAGTCAGCTGCCCTTTAGGTTAACCCTACCTGATGTACCTACTCTAGCAGCACAATATCTAATGGTGAAAACAGTGCAGAATCATGGAGAGGATTAAAGAGAAGTAAGAAGAGGGTATAAATCAGATGATTTTATCAAGATGTATAATAAGTATAAGAAATGTAAGCAGAACACGCTAATAGCAGAAATGTAACTGTGTAATTAGAAGAGGGCAGGAGTTTGTGTCTGTGGCAAGAACAAAAATTATTCAGTAACAAATAACGGTCTGGTGTCCCATTATGTTAATATGTTTCAGAATCCAACCTCTTCTTTCTTTAAACATTGCCTTTGAGGAGAGTGCAACAATGAGTCTCTCCTGGGCCATCACAACTTGTAATTAGACTCAACATCCAATGCCTTGGACTCAGATCCAATGTATCTGAATGGTCTTTTCATTGGTAAAAACCTCTATTATTTGTCTAGTAGCTCCTCTTTAAAGGGATTCTGTCACCTAGTTTAAGCCTATAGAGCTGAGGACATGGGCTGCTAGATGGCCACTAGCCCGTCCACAATATACTTTTCCTATTGCTGTGTGTGTCTTTGTTTAGTAAAAAAAACGATTTTATTCATATGCTAATTCTGGTTATAAGGAGCCCAAGGGGCGGTTACCAATCTTCCTGGATCCCAGCCGTGCCCACTGTGAAGGAGCCCAGCACCGCCCCGCATCCTCTCATCTCCTCCTTGCTCCCCCGACTTCACGCTTTCAGAGCGCCGTGATCTCGCGCGAGCCATCTCGCGCATGCGCAGTTCGTTCCCTGATGCTGATGCCAGCACAGGGAAGGAACAGTTTACTAGCGCTGACAAGCGGCGTACTCGCGCATGCGCGAGATTACGGCGCTCTGAAAGCGTGAAGTTGGGGGAGCAAGTAGGAGATGAGAGGATGCGGGGCGGTGCTGGGCTCCTTCACAGTGGGCACGCTGGGATCCAGGAAGATTGGTAACCGCCCCTTGGGCTCCTTATAACCAGAATTAGCATATTAATAAAATCGTTTTTTTTACTAAACAAAGACACACACAGCAATAGGAAAAGTATATTGTGGACGGGCTAGTGGCCATCTAGCAGCCCATGTCCTCAGCTCTATAGGCTTAAACTAGGTGACAGAATCCCTTTAAAGTACAGTGTGGTACTACATGTCCCCATTTGTGCCAGGATGAGCTGATCTTTTGGACATCAGGTGAGGGTACCTCAATTTTATTTTTCTAATACACTGTGTACTTTACTGTACCCTGAAGAAGCTCCTGTACTCATCATAGAAATTGCTTTGAGCATCTATTATTGACTATTATATATTTTGATCTTGATTTATTTGTTTTACTTTTCTACTTATTTTTCTTAAATATACATTTTCTCTTATCATGGGATGACATTGTAGGACTTTGGAACCAATTACTAGATTCCATTGAATTATGGACTCACGTTACAAAATTTTCAACTTACAATGGTCATACCAGAACCAATTAATATTGTAACTTGAGGGACTAATAGAACTTTGGAAAGTGGAATTTTGGTTATTTAAAGTAGTTTAATACAACAGCAGGAGTAATAGTCTTCTTACCACTCCCCTGCTACACTCAAGCCGATGCTTCACCAGTCCCCCAAGGGTCTCTGTTTACCAGGCTTCAGTGATGATGTTTTGATGCTATAAGTTACTACTGCAGTAAATAGATGGCCGCAGAGGTGACCACGGTGGATGTCAACACATGAGTGTTTCATTTTTCTTTTAAAGAATCCCTAAATACTATTTTAATGCTAATATTTTAAAGCATTACTAAGACATGACTTTTACCTGGTTTCTATACACAGGACTTTTTACAGGTTTCTATAATATGCCATGATCAGCAGTAGTACAATGGTTGAAGGAGTCATCTCGGGGAGACAAACTATTCTCTAAAGGCAGCTGCTGAAGAGATCAGCTATCACTCTTAAAGCAGGGTCCCGAGTGGCTCTCACTCTATGAGCTACATATACCAGGTATCATAGTTATTCAATAACTTCTTTTAAGAGAATTACCAAATGCATATGCTGTTTACAGGCATCAGAACTGAAATAATACCACTTTCCAACAGTCATAGTGAACATCCGTAGCATTGCAGCACACTATCAGACCTTTAGGAACAGGTTATCAGTCCTTTAAAGTTACAAAATACAAACTGATTGAAGCATTGCGGTAAATAGGGTGCAGCTAAAGAACATCACACAAATAACACATCAGCAAAAATGATCTTGGCAGAAGTATCAACCACAGGTGGCAAAGCAAATCATCTTCATTTTGTAAGAGCCTTTGATAGAATGAGTGATTTCAGCTGAGAGCTTTCACAATTATTAAATGCACGTGAGTCATAATTACACAACTCTCTATTCTCTCACTGTTGAAACTTGAATCACATACGTATTCCAACTTCCAGGATTCTTTCATTACATTACCGCTATGACATAGCATGCATTGCTCTTGGTTCCACTGTTTATATTTGACATATTTTACTATATGTTTAGTTGATCCTAAAGAAAACAACTGGAAATCAAAGTGTTGGTTGTTGAATTGTTCAGATAACTTAGGTTTGCCAGCCAAGTTTTACAAGTCCCACTAATATCATTTCATAGCAGCTTCAAATTCTATTCACATGGCAGTGACATCCCTGGCTGTTAAGAAACAGAGCATCAGGCCCATTCACTGAGCTGCACCTAGGGACATGTCACTTGTTGGTTCTCTGTCCCTCAGATTATTTAAAGGAAATCTGTAAGAGCCAAAATAATTTTTTAAGTAAGCATGCTGGCATGTATAGCCAGATCCCTGAAAAATAAACTTGAAAATCCCTGAAAATTTTCCTTTTATTTTTATGGTAGATTCTATGTGCACAGTGGGATGCACCTCCATGTTCGGTGCACCATTGCTCTTCTAGTAATACTGCTGGGAAATCTTGTGGGGATCAATGATAGAAGGGAGCAATGGAGTGTCCGAATCAAATTAGAAGGGGAGGTGCTGGGAAGCATCATTGGTGAAGCAATAGTGCACCAATTTTTAGGTGAACCAGCTCTACATGTCGATACACGTGCTTTAAAAACAATGTTGGTGGTGACAGCCTCCATTTAAACAATCCACGTCAGAGCAGTAAGATTCACTGGTTCCTGTTCACTTGTGATGGTTCTTTTTTTTTTTTTTATTTCATCAGGACAATTAACTGACTTTAGCCATTTGACCCATATGTTGCATGAACCTTGCTAGCCCTGGTCTTGGATTTGTACAACAATGCTTCTTTGATATGTCACTTTGGAAATACCATCTGCAAACTGCCAGTGGTGCCAGTTCTGGAGATGCAAAATGTGGATTTCATGGGCAAAATCCAGACTCCAATTAGGGCCATTTCAAGATGAAATTTGCTAGATTCTTTGGACTCTGCTGCCAGTGTAGAGCTGAGACAAATCTGAAAGTGATTTTGTGGATTCTCTGCACAGAAGCCTGATCTTTCTTTCTTTTACTAGTTCTGAGTTACAGCCTGCACCATAGCTCAGAACTGCAATCAGATTTCTGGTAACTGCTATAGAAAGCAGTAAGCAAGCTCATTGATAGACACACCTCTTTGATAGACACAACAGTTTAGCTGAGCTCCTGCAATGGAATGCACTTTCTTAAACAGCAATGTGGGTGTCAGAAACTTACCCAGCCATGATCCAATGCATGGTTGTTCTAGCAGAGTTGCCATACTCACCAGTCAAGCCCCAGCTGGTTGACCTTTCAGGCATGGAAGCCAAGGTTCCTGAATCTGTGTCCAATCCCAGAATGATGCAGAGTATTTAAGACTGACATTTGATGCTTGTGGTTGTTTCAATGCCTGTGATACGTGTCCTGGCTTTTGTTACTTCATTTGTGTATAACCTCTGGAGGACTGACTTTGGCTTTTGTCTGGATTAATCCCTTGTCTACTGATTTGGCTTCAATTGTCTCTCCTGATGAACTGATTTTGTCTTGTCTATGGATTAATCCCTCGTCTTCTGATTTGTCTCCCATTCACTTTCCTGGCTTAGACTCTAGTTTTTACTTCTTTCCTGCTACTCCTTTTCATTTTAAAAGTCTGCTACCTGTGAGCTTGCACCTTTTTTCTGTCGCCTGACTTTGCATATGTAACCTGGGTCTCTAGCTGAATCCAAACTGTCTTCAGCAGGCTCTGGTGGAAGATAGCTTCAGATCTACCAACTGGAGTGGTAAAGGAAGATAGGTAGCAGATTAAGAGTATTTTGGCAGGTGTCCTGGATGGTGACCTCTATATTATTCCTAACCTTGGTCTCTTATAGTGGGTAAGCTTTTCCGACACAAGTTTACTGTACAGTTTCAAGTATCTACTCTTTCCTGAATACTGAGATAAAAATATAGATATCAACTTGCTCAGTGTAAACTGTGAAATGCTTAACACTTTAATAACTTGAGCCAATTAAGTAAGAAACTAAATAAACTCTTATGGTAGAGGGACCATAATACTCTCAACTTCCTATTTCTGTTGGCATATAACACGCAAATTGAATTGACCATTTTGTCTAGACAAATTAAGAATTGAAATAGCATGGCACCATCACTAAAACACAGTGGAATGGACCGGATTATTACAGATAGAATAAACACATCCCCTGTGGCGATAGAGCTCTTGCAACACATGGAATGTGCTCCATTTGTGCATTCCTTTCCCATGATAAGACTAACAAAACTGGAGCGCATAAACATCAAACATTGTAAATGAAAGGAACTACTAGTTTCCCATAAAGACTTGTGGTGACATTGACTTGATGTTCAGATTCTTACATTATCCATTTGTGTATGTGTCATCCTATAAACTTACACTCCCATGTTCACAGGAACAATTTGTTCAGCTCTCCTGCTCTATGAGATACTGCCTGTTGATAGGGCTGCATTTGTAATATGGCCTTTCTATAAAAATGTTTAGACTAACCAACTTCTTGTACATGGTCTAATAATATACCATGATCTGACAGTGTTCAATAATGTTCAAACTAAATGGCAATATGATATGTGATAAAACTTGCCCATCCTATTCCACAAATATATCCAGATTCAAATGTACAAAAGTTCTCACATTCCAGAACAGTAATTGTGTTAGTTGCCATTTTTCCACTGTGTTAAAATTCTTTATTGCATGGCATATTGTCTGGAAATGTGGCATCACAGCATGCATCTATGGCCTGATTTCAGATTACTGAGTGTAATTGTGTGCCATCCTAGGTCACCAGTTGTCTTTGGGCCGACATCTGTGCTTTCTCCAGGGTACTTTAACCCAGATATTGGAGAATTATTCTTGTCTACATGGGATATGAACTCATACACAGACAATTTGTCAGTGTCATATGGTTTGGCTCACAGACAAACGCTTCATTACAACATAAAATATTGCCAGCGCAGGGAGTACACATAATGTATTGCAGCAAATTAGATAATTGAATTCATTAGGAGAACTTTCCTCGTATTAATGCAATGATGAGGAATAATTTTGCCTGAATCAAATTTGTAAACTTCCTATACAAAGAAGTTATACCCTGCAGAGAAACAGCAAATTAAACATGTCTTCGGTTTGGATCCAATAGTCATTTTCATAAAGCCAAAATGATTTATTGTTAAAACCATTTTTTATTTCATTAGATGTTTTCATTTCAGTAAAGATGATCTTTCATCAACATACCCTTTGGATATCACATAGCCCAATGATCATTTATAATATTTTATAGAAGTAAAACCATTACCTAATAATATCAGAATTCAGTACAAAAGAAAACTGTTAAAGAGCACACATCATCATCATTATACTGCAGATCTGCGCTGAATTTCTGGGTTATCAGATTTGTTCCCAAGGGATATGAAGGATTATTTCCATTTTCCTTACAAAAGCATTGTATAACTCATGAACAGTCAGAAAACATTCACACTACCGTGACACCATGAAAAAAGAGCCACAGGAGACTGCAAAGTGATTTCTTGAAGACGTCTTTTGAAGTACATTAGTTTGTATTACCCATTAAACAGCCAGAGTCCATGAAATATATCATATCCCGCCACACGGTCTTATGACCTATTGTGTACAGGGCCGGCCTTTGGGGTGTGCGACCCATACGGTTGCACAGGGCGCTTCACTCCCGGCCAGTTAAGGGGGCACCCTGCCAGAGGGCCCCCTTAATGACCCGGCCTGCTCCTGTACAGCGTCTTGTGCCCCCCCTCAGATCTCAGATCAGCCCACCCAGCCACTTTAAAAAAAACATACTTACCTGTCCTGCGCTGCCGCTGCCATCAGGTTCCGCCCTCCACTGTCTTTCCTGCCGGCGCGCATTATGACCTGACGCAGCATCAGGTCTGAGCACAAGACGCTGGTCTGAGGGGGGCACAAGACCCTGATCTGAGGGGGGCACAAGACGTTGATCTGAGGTCTGATGGGGGCACAAGACGCTGATCTGAGGTCTGATGGGAGCACAAGATGTTGATCTGAGGTCTGAGGGGGGGCACAAGACGCTGGTCTGAGGGGGGCACCAGACCCTGATCTGAGGTCTGAGGGGGGCACAAGACCCTGATCTGAGGGGGGCACAAGACGTTGATCTGAGGTCTGATGGGGCACAAGACGCTGACCTGAGGTCTGATGGGGGCACAAGACGCTGACCTGAGGTCTGATGGGGGCACAAGACGCTGACCTGAGGTCTGATGGGGGCACATTGTGTTGATCTGAGGTCTGATGGGGGCACAAGACGCTGATCTGAGGTCTGATGGGGGCACAAGACGCTGATCTGAGGTCTGATGGGGCACAAGACGCTGATCTGAGGTCTGAAGGGGGACACAAGATGTTGATCTGAGGTCTGATGGGGCACAAGACGCTGATCTAAGGTCTGATGGGGGCACATTGTGTTGATCTGAGGTCTGATGGGCACAAGACGCTGATCTGAGGTCTGATGGGGGCACAAGACGCTGATCTCTGGTAGTACCACATTATCAGTACTAGTGTTATCTGTGATTTTACACAGGACTGCAGGTAACACTACTACATTTTTTATACTCAGATAGCCATCACTGTGTTACCTCTACAGTTACAAAGGACTGCAGGGGACATCTACTATATTATCTATACACAGATAGTTATCACTCTGTAAGGGGGCCCTCTGAGACTTTATCGCCCAAGGGCCCACCTGAACCTGGAGCCGGACCTGGGCTGACGTCACACATGCGCAGAAGGACTCAGAGGGTGGTAGGGGAAAGTTAGCGGCTGCACTGCTGTAAGTAAGTGCCCCCAAACAACGTGATGACGGGGGGGGGGGGGTTTAATTGGGAGCGGGACTATATACTTAAGGCCCCATTCATATACTTAAGGCCCCATCCATATACTTAAGGCTCCATCCTTATTTTATATACTTAAGTCCCCATCCTGTATAGGATAATAGAGATGGCAGTCATGGCACACATAACTCACACATGATTAAACACCAGTGAGGGGTTTAGTGATGTGAGCTATGTGTGTGCCATCTCCATTATCCCATACAGGAAAATATAGTGACAGTATTAAAAGTCAGACTGTATAGAGCTATAAATACAGTGCAGAGATATATAGAGAATAGAGGGATATAGGACAATATATAAAGCTATAAATACAGTGCAGAGATATATAGTGTGATATAGGACAGTATAGAGAGCTATAAATACAGTGTAGAGATATATATATATATACTGTCCTACTCTATATATCTCTGCACTGTATTTATAGCTCTCTATACAGTCCTATATCACTCTATATATCTCTACACTCTATTTATAGCTCTATACTGTATGACGTTAGTACTGTCACTATATTTTTCTGTATGGGATAATGGAGATGGGATGGCACACATACTTCTTTAAGTAAATATATATATAAATGGGGGGGGGGCGCCGAGAGAAAGTTTCGCACAGGGCGCCATCTACCCTAAGGCCGGCCCTGATTGTGTATATGCATTTGTCAGGTTAAAGGCTGGTCATCACAAAGCTCTGTGCTGCATATAAAGACCGTGGGGTAGAATTATCAAAATTGGTGTAATATAAAACTGACTTAGTTGTCCATAGCAACCAATCAGATTTCACCTTTCATCTTTCAGCACTCCTATGGAGCCCTAAAGGAATATTGTTAGAGCTCTTTATAGATATTTCTTTTTATAATATAATAAATATAATTTCATAAATAATAAAGAAAACATTTTGGGGCGCATTATTAAGATCAGAGTTTTAGACACCGGTCTTAATAAAGCCCCATAGGTAGTAGTGGATCCGTCGAAGTTATGAAGAGGTGCCGGCCTCTCCATAACTTCGGCACATTCAGCACCAGTTCTAAATGTAAGACAGGTTCCTTGCTGTCTTACATTTAGACCATTTTGTACACCTAAAACAGGCATAGAAAATGATGAATGAGATGGGCCTGCCGGCCCGTCCCTTCCCCACTCACACCCACAATTTTAGAACTGGCGTGAGCAGGGAAAAGTCACAGATAGCAATGCAACCTAATTTAGGCATATTTCAGATTAGTAAATGACCTCCTTTATTCCAAATATGGCTTCTTACGCCCTTGTCTTCAAAAAGGTTGCACTCGTAATTTATATGTAATTGAACCGACCATCATCATCAAGAAATGTGCATCAAATGTTAGGACAAAATAAATACTTAAAAAGGTTTTCCCCAAATAATGACATTTTATCTAATACCCGCAGCCTGTTTCTATAAGAAAAAGAGTCATACTTACCTGCTCCCTGACGCTCTGGCCCTCTATGCTGGCTCCCGCATGTCCTTGTTCCTGTCTCTGGACTGTTTACATCCAGCGCTGCATGGGTATGATAACAAGCTCCACTGCAGCCAATAACAGGCTTCACCTCTGAAGCCAGTTTATGGCTGCAGCAAAGCATATGACCATGCCCATGCAGTGCTAGATGTAAACAGTCCATAGGCTGGAACATAAACATATGGGAGCCAGTGTGGAAGACCGGAACGCTTGGGAGCAGGTGAGTGTGAGTCTTCTCTTTATGGAGGCATTATTTCTGGAGAACCCTTTTAAAGATTAGGGTTGAAACCTGGAAATTGATTAAAGGATTGGCAGTGAGGACTGACACATATCAGGTTGGTGCCATGTCGTATTTTCAGACAATTCCTTATCTAATAAAGCCAGACTATCCTGAGGGATAGATATGTTACTATTTAATGATGATTGAGCATTAAACACTTTTTACATTTTAATAGATACGTATGCTTGTCATGAGGAGTCAAATAGTTTACATAGATGAGTGTGTCATTACAAATTGGGCACTACCAATAGGACGTGATCAATAGGCTGTTAGCCAGCATGGCCCACATGTAAATATTTGACTGGCACCTTATAGAATCTTTATCTGTGAGGAATTAGAATACTATGGGAGTCATTTCCGAACAGATATACACCACTTTTGTGGTGTATATCTGGCGCTGATTCTGTCGCACACTATGTTGCAGCAGAATCTGCAATTTCTTCCCTGCTCACACCAGGTCTACAAAAGGGAGCATGGGCAGGGAAGGAGATGGGCTGGTAGGCTCCTCTGATTCATCGATTTCTATGCCTGGTTTAGGCATAGAAAATGGTCTAAATGTAAGATAACAAGGAAGCTGGCTTACATTTAGAATCAGCGTTGGATATGCCTAAGTTATGTAGAGGTTGGCGCCTCTTCATAACTTTGGCGATCCACTGTTAGCACAGGGGCTTATAAAGGCCGTCTAAAATGCTAGTCTTAATGAATGTGCCCCTAAGTGTCTACCTCCCCAATCCCAATCAGTGACAGGTGTGTGAATAGATATTTGATATTTTGCACCTTAAAGGTACACTTCTGTCAGAAAGGGGGAATTTTTAAAACTCCATATTTCACAAAAAATATTTTTTCAGAATTTTTAGCAGTTTTTTACTTTGGCAGTACCATTGAAAATTAGATACAAAACATTATCCTTCTGTAGCAGTCAGCACAAAGAGATAACACTTTTATACAGACAGGTAAACCACTATTTAGTTTACTGCTGCTGTAAAAGGAAGATGTTATCTGCTAGTATAATAGTACGTGTAGAATTGCTCTATTGTTCTGCTGACAGGCATAGGTAAAGATGCCCACAGAGGAAGGCTGTACTTATCAGTGTAATGTGTGATACTCTAAGGGTACTTTCACACCTGCGCCATCGGACTCTGGCAGGATCTGTGCTGCCGCAGGTGCACGTGTGGTGCCGTAACTACGCTTCGGCCCCATTGACTGTAGTGGGGGTGGGCCACGGATCCGGCCGCAGCACGGCAAACCCTGCTGAGAGGCGTTCGGAACAAAAGTACAACATGCTGCACTTTTGCTCCAGCCGCCTCTCGGCAGGGTTTGCCGTGCTGCGGCCGGATCAGTGGCCCGCCCCCATTACAGTCAATGGGGTCGGAGCGTAGTTCCAGCCCCACACGTGCACTTGCGGCAGCACGGATCTGGCGGGCTATTCATCCGCCTGAACAGCCTGCCAGAGTCCGATGCCGCAGGTGTGAAACTAGCCTTAGTCACTCAACCCATTCCCCCTCAGTGAATGGACTGACTGAGAAAGTCTAAAAGTCTAAGCAAAAGAAATAAAAGAGCCAAGACAGGAAGTAGAGTATATGACCTTAAAAATTATATCCAGAAAACCATAAACCCCTTTTATCGTAAAAGGAAAAAAAAGAATATATACCATACAGGCTGTTAAAATGTGATAAAAAAAAATATTAAATAGACACAGTTGATTCACTATGCCGGTTGTCTGACTTTAATCTAAGGTATATGGCCATCTCACACTAGGAGCAAAGCTGATTGCACAGACTTGCCCACAATGTGTCTCTATATGTGACTGTGAAGCTTTTTATTCAATCATAAATGTACCAAAGTCTTCTCTGCTACATTTCCTTAGTTGAGAATTTGTTCCTTTCTGCAGATTTCATTGGTGTTCTTTCTGATTGCAAAAGCTAGAATTGTACTGATTCCCACAGAGAGTAAGTGGAGGAAAGATCGCTGTCCTATCAATTTCCCAACTGTAAAGCTTGTCTGCTGAAATGAAGCTGAATTGCAAGGTCTGATTGCTGATATTAAGTGTTTGGCTGCAAAGGGCCAGCAGCGAAATATGAACCAATTCAATCAAGGCCTAGAAACTGAGCCACGGAATGCAGGCAGACAAAGCATCATTGTTTCCTAATGCTCAGCAACGTCTAGATTTTTTTCTTCACTTTTTCATGTGATCAGACATTCACATTAACACATGCACACAATAGATATAGTATAGAAGCCAATATAAGAATGCTTATAGGTCCATCCATGACACAGATGATGCACATGTTCAGCAGCACATGGGGTAAGTGCTGGGATGAAGTCAGGCAACTTATATTCCATGTGCAGACATTTTAAATGTCAAACAGGCCGCTAGTATCGCTAATTTGTTTATTCAGGAGTTGGGCTAACCACTTAAAGGAAATGTGTCACCAAAAATGTCCGTTAGAACCAGTAACACATATCCCTTTTTTATCTAATCTGTTTTTACTTTCTGATTCTAGATTTTTTTTTATTTTATTTCCTGAACATTATAAGGCCTAGTTCACACTTCAGTTATTTGATCAGTGATTTCCATAATTTATTGTGAGCCAAAACCGGGTGTAGGTCAAAAACACAGAACAGGTGCAGAATAGAGATGAGCGAACGTGCTCGAAACGAGGACGGAATCGGCTGCCTGCGCCCATGCGAGCGCAGGGGAGCCGAGCGGTACAGTGCTCGTTTCGAGCATGTTCGCTCATCGCTAGTGCAGAACCTTATCTCTGTGTAGGCTTCACTACTGGTTTTGGCTCACAATAACTGATAACTAATAACTATATATAACTTTGGCTCACAATAACTAATAACTGATGGAAATCACTGACTAAATAACTGAAGTGCGAACAAACCCTTAGGGCTTTTTTACACGAACAGAAATCCGAGAAATCCGCAGCGTGTAGGAGAGCCAAGCCCCGTTCTGGACAGAAGAGGCACGGAGCATTAACATGATTGATAATGCTCCGTGCCTCTCTGTGATCTTTTTACTACAAAATCACAGTGAGATAAAGTTGTCACTGTGATTTTGTAGTAAAAAGATCACAGAGAGGCACAGAGCATTATCAATCATGTGAATGCTACGTGCCTCTTCTGTCCAGAACGGGGTTTGGCTCTCCTACACGCAGCGGATTTCTCGGACTAAATCCGCTCGTGTAAAAGAGCCCTTATGGGGGCTGCCATCTTGCTTGAGCTGTTCTTAACAGCATTTACACAGCATTAAAAAAATTGCTTCAATGAAAGAGTTTTCTAGGCATGCTCTGTGACCTGTGCAGATTTGCCAATCCTTGTAAATGGTAGATACTGTCTTATCTATACACAGAGATGATATCATTACTGGCAGGATTAGAATGAGTTATTTGAACGTGGTAAATGAACGCGGCATCTGAGGGGTCCAATGAAGGAGGGGGCGTTCCCTGTCATTGCGCCCACTACTACTTACTTAGAAATGCGCTTCATGACAAAGCAATTCATCACAAAGTGAATTTCTTTGTGAAATTCAGTGAAGCAGCAGAATCTATTAGCGATGACTGAAGTTTTGAAAAATTCGATTCGGTAGCTTCGCTGAATTTTAATAAGAAATTTGATTTGTTACGAATTACTTCATTACGAATCGATTTCCATTGTATGGAGCAGGTACAATGATGAGGAACGGTGATCACATCCGCCCCCATTTTCCCATCATCTAACCCCTTGGATGCCATGTTATACGCTGATTGCGGCATCTGCGACTCACATTCAGCTGCTCAGGGGTTAATCAGGGGTTAAAAACATACTGGTCATTATCCTTGTGCTGTGACTTTACTTTTCATGTATTATTTTTTTAGCTGGTCTCCCCAAGATCAGCTATTGTTTTATTCTTGTATTATGACACTGTGTTTATTACCTTAGTACTATGAAATCACTATGCTCATTATCCTTGCACTGTGTCATCACTGTGTGTATTATCCTTATATTGTGATGCTGTGTTTATTATCCCTGTACTGTAATATTATGTTCATTATCCTGATATTGTGCCATTCCTGTGTATTTTATCCTTATATCATGATGCTGTATTTATTATCCCTGTACTGTAATATTACTATGCTCATTATTCTAATAATGTGACATCACTGTGTGCATTATCCCTTTGTTATGATGCTGTGTTTATTATCCCTGTACTGTGATATCACTATGCTTAGTATCACCATGTGCATTATTCTTGTATCATGATGCTGTGGTTACTTTACTTGTTTTGAGACATAACTGTGCACATTATTTCCATACTGTTACATCACTATGAGCAATAACATATTCCTATGACTTCACAATCTTTATCCATGTGCTGTCTGTGACATCATTATGACATATTAGTCCCGTGCTGATACTTCACTTTCACCATGACATAACTACTTTTATGATCATTATTAGTGATGACGAAGCATCACTTATCATTCAGATGTTACATTTGAAGTCGCTTCGTTCATAACTTCGGATTCATACTGTATGGAGATCCGTCTCTGTACAGTATTAAAATGTATGGGCCCTGATGAGCCGAAGTAGTGCGCAAAGTTAATGGAGACTTCTCTGAATAACTTTGGTAATTGATTTTTAAAGTGGAAAAACTTGAAACTGAACTCTGCTTCGGTTTCGACTGTTACCTCGGAACCAAAGCCGAGTTTGGTTTCAAGTTTTAAAGTGGCTTTCTACTTTAAAAATCAATTACCGAAGTTATTCAACATCTGAAGCTCATTCGCTCATCTCTAATTATTATGTGTATCATCCTGATCTGAAATGTAGTTATTAGAATTATTTCTGTGCCTTGACGTCATTGTGTGCATAAGTATAAGGGATACAGAAGTTGCAGTTGCACCTGGGAACTGGTGATTGAGGTGGCCCCACCTCATCAGCCCGTTAAACCCCACTTTGAGCTTAGCTGTGCAGCCTGGGGCCATCTGCTACTGTACAAAAGCTGTGGCGGGCCCCTGTGCAGCTGAACTAGCTGATACGTCCATCCTTTTAGTGTTTTTTTTTCCAGCCAACCGATTGTAGCCAGGCTGGCCCTGTCAACCAAAGCAGCAAAGGAGGGCCTGGCCAGAGATCAAACCAGAGCTTGGGTGCCCCAAGAGCAATGGTGACATCACTTTGTTGCACCAAATGCTTAATTTGCATATTTGGCAAAAGTATCATAACTTGGGAACAGATCTTTGGATCAGCAAAAGAAAACAAGCATTTTAATCAGGTGCCTATGAAAATAAATGGATAGGAAGGTCACTGGTGACAGATTACCTTTGCAGGATTTTTTTTTATTAATGATACCTTTTATTCATTATTTAAGAACATTCAATTGAATCAATACAATCAATAAATATTCACATACTAGCCCCTGGATTGTCACTAACTTTTAGCTAGTGTTTTCCTTTGATCGCACATATGTGCTCCTCTCTGGGGAGTTCTGTGTCTCTGGGATATTGCGTGTTATGAGGCCTGTGCTTCTGGTAACCTTATTAGTTATGTGTTCTTTCCATCTCCTGCTCGCTCTCTATGTCTGCACTATTCCCAATGGATAGTACCCAATCAAAAAAAAAATCAGGCGGAAGAATCAGAGCTCTCATCTCTGTAACAGCAGAGCATCACGTCACCTGAGGAACAGTAAAATCCAGGCTCTGGGAGGGAGCGATGACACTTGCTAGGCTATGAGCACTTGATGCAGGACCCAGGATGGCTCCGTTTTTCATCATTCTGCCTATGGGTTGTTCACCAAGTTGCTGTGATACCGTGTTTAGCATGTCTGTGCATTTAATGAATGATTAAAAGTCTTGCTCGCTCACTGCAGGCTTCAAAGGGCTGCTGCAGTAACTGGTGCAGAATGAGTGGATCAGGATAAGGATTCAGGAACTCGTGGCTAAGCAAGTCCGTAATTCACTGATCTTCCTTCTCTCTGAATTTATATTGTGCTCACATTGGATGCACGGAAGGACGGATGCAGTGACTAAGCAAGTGCCTGTCCCTGGATCTTATACTGGGTGCTTCCCATTGAGGAAAATGGTCAACAAAGACATGAATGGATTCCCAGTCAAGAAGTGTTCTGCCTTTCAGTTCTTTAAAAAAAGGGTAAGACTGTTTGGTTCTCTGATATGTATGATACAGAAGCTTGCTATTGCTATAAGTAATGAGATGCATGCAGAAGGATTACCAGAGAGCCAGGTGATGTGTATAGGAAGCTGCCTGTGCAGGGATTGTGGTAATAGGACATGCAGAAAGCTTCCATTGATAAAATCAGTCTAGTGCTTAAACTGGATGACATCATAGGGACTGCAGCTAGGTACAACATAGGCCAAGTCATAGTAAACAATGTGGTAGATGAATTTCCATTTATTCACCCATATTTCTATACTGAGATTAATTTCATCCTGAATTAATGAATTTACCAAATGTTATTTTTTTTTTACATTTTCTTCATTTTTCCATTGTCTTCTGCTTAAAGACAAATGAAGCATTGTTAAGCATAATACATTCTATATATTATACATAATACAGTATATATAGCTTTTAGGGCTATTTTGGGTGTAGAAATGTGGAAGCATATTTAATAGGCTACCTGAGATGAAAATAGGTCATGTACAGCAGGCTGCACGGGATAAAATAAGATTTGTGTAGCAGAAGAATCAGTGATCATTTTCCCATGATCTATACTTTAAAATAATATGAAACTAGAGAAATCCTGAGTTTTTCCTGAGCACATGCTGACCAGATTTACAGGGCGCTGTGAATGTTGCATGTAAGATTAGGGCGTTTGTTGGAACAATAAAGATTCTGCAATAAAGTCACATGGTGCTATATTATTTCTACAACGACTCGGTCTATGGTGTGTTGTGCTTTTGCCAGAATAATATTGGTATTTTCCAGTGGAATCTCCAGACTCGTATATCTCTTTTATTCTTAATATAATATACTTATATCTGCATTTATATACTCTACTATGCTGTGACACTGGAATTGGATGTCTAAAAACAGTATGCAAAGGGCAATCTTTGGTCATATTGGTTAAGCCCATGGGTGGTAAATTTTCAATTAGCATTTTACTGATTCCAATAATCCAAAATATCCATCATGGTTTTCATTTGCATATTTAGAGATGTTCCGGAGGTGTGACCTGAAAGTCTCTGATCCAATGTAAAATCTCCCTAATGATTGTATATGGTCCTCTATATAATAATGTCACAATGTATAGATTTACATACAGTACAAAAAATAAAGTTATCACTTGTAGCAAGATAATTCCAATGAGCATGGAGTATTTTATCTCATTGGCCAAATGGGAGACCTAAGTGAAATTTGACGTCTGCATGAGAGACCTGCCAATGTGACAGAATAACCATGTGAAGTTTCACAAATTGTGTTTTAGGCCACTTTCACACTAGCGGCAGCACGGATCGGGCGGGTGAAGGGTCCCGCCGGATCCGTGCTGCTGCAGGTGCACGTGTGGGGTTGGAACCGCGCTCTGGCCCCACACGTGTCAGACACTGGGGGGAGGGTTACTTCCCAGCAGCTCCAGGCCGCCGCTTACCCTCCCGGGCTCTCCGTGGCTCCAGCTCCTCCCCGCATCATCCAAGCAGCTTCCTGAGAGGAGTGAAGGCGGGGCCTGTGTCAGCAGCCAATCACTGCGCAGCGCATCGCTGGAACAGATCCGTCATGAACTCCATTGAAAGTCAATGGAGGACGGATCCGTTTACTAGTGTATCACACCGAACGGATCCGTAGCAACTTTTCCTTGCTCACGCCAGGTGTACAAAAGTGGGCGTGTAGTTGGCAGGGAAGGGGATGGGCCAGTAGGCCTGTCTCATTTACCATTTTCTATGCCTGTTTCAGGCGTAGAAAAAGGTCTAAATGTAAGACAGCTAGGAACAGCTGTAAGACAGCTGTCTCACATTTAGAAGCGGCAGTGGATCTGCCGAAGTTATGAAGAGGCCAGTGCTGAAGAGGCCGGCGCCTCTTCATAATTACGACGGATACACCGCCAGGTATAGGGGCTTATTAAGACTGGCGTCTAAAACACCAATCTTAATAGCTGACCCCCATAGTGTATATAAAGTGGCTTGATATTTTGACGTTTTGGTCTACCTAGACCTTAAAGAGGACCTTTTATGGGTCCAGACTTTGTTAACAATGTAGCCTGTTAGGGAGGGCATGTGGGACTGGGGTCAGAGGACTTACTAGTTTTGCAGGGCGCCGCTCCGTTCGCCCGCTGTCCCCCTGTAAAGTTCCGTTGCGTGCTATGCAAATGCATAGCATCGGAACAGGGAGGAGGAGACGCCAGGGATTCTCAATGGGCGTTTCCTTCTCCCTGGCTGGAGCGCTGTCCAATCGCAGTGGAGAGCGTCACAGCCAGGGAGAAACCTTTGAGATAAATTATATGGTGGGAATCACATGTGCAGGATAGAAAAAATGGTCGCCTCTCATGATATTTGTATATGATGTGCAGTGGAGACAGAGTAGAGGATGTGAATTGTATCTACTCTGGCTGCCAATATCTGCTCTGATGAAATCGTCTTTAATGCTTTGTGAATGTTTAAGACACATCGGGATTGGAGAATTCCACAATATTACAAGATTATTGTAATAATTCGTGGTGAGTGGTATTTGGGTAAGATAAATGCAATAATTAGTGATGATCCTATATCCGAAGTCACTTCGCCCAAAACTTCGAATTAATGCTGTACGCAGATCCATCGCTGTAGAGCATTAAAATGTACTAGTCGAAACCGAAGCCAAGTTCGGATTCAAATTTTAAAGGGGACTTTCAGAAGTTGTGTAATTGCTTGTACGCATTTGTCATGGTAAATTGAGGTGTAAAGGCTGTTGACATCGAAAGTGGCCAGGAGTGTGTTGGTAGAGATGCTCTTGATATCTTTTAATCTATTAAGGAAGTCCCCTGTGTCTAAAGGGAAAGATTTGGTGACTAGGGATTTGAGGATCTTTTCCACGAATTTGGCCAAGGGGGAGAAAATTGAGTGAGTAGAAGCCACGATAGGTCTGTCACGGGGATCTTGGAGAGATTTGTGTATTTAAAGGCAAATTTACAAGTCCCAAAGTTTCTTCCCGACAGTCGGCTGCTTGTTCAGTGAAGAAGACCACTGCATTTACTTGCAGTGATCTCCTTCACTGTATGAGGATGAGTAATGCTGCTGTTGTGGCAGTGCGGCTGCCAGAGGGCCATATGAGGGCCATTAAAATGGTGTATCTCACCCAGAGAAAGGCTGGTAATGAGGTAATTAGCAGCCAGCTGAGGAGCTCATGTAAAGGTGGGCCAGGCTCCTCAATCAGGGCTCCCAGTCTTGGGAAGGAGCAGGCTGGAGTATAACGCCACTGATGAGGATGTCTATGGTGGAGAAGTGCGTTTAGTAGAGTCATGAGTGGAATGTAGAAGCTGAGACCCCCGCAGAGCTCACTCATTCAAAGGTTGAAAGGGAAGCCACAGAAGGACATGGTAAGATTGGTCCTGTGGATGCAGATGCAATGTGTGTCCCAGTCACTGAGGTTGCAAGTGATGTAGACCAGGTTGCCTGTGGTAACAATGAACAATGAAGATGAGGTTATGAAAAGTGATGTGGTGCATGTTGTGATGGATTCCCTAACATATGAGCTGTGCGCCAGAGAGAAAGGTCAACAACCTCACTTAGAGGAGATGCTCATAGAAGGTGATATACATGGTATGCCTACTGTTGAGGTGACCCCAGATGTTTTCAAAGGTAGGACCTTTGACCCTGGAGGGAGTTTATGTAATGTGAAAAGTCCTATGGCCTTTATCAGGGGAGAGGGATATGTGGCAGTGCGGCTGCTAGAGGGCCATATGAGGGCCATTAAAAGGGCGTATCTCATCCAGAGAAAGACTAGTAATGAGGTAATTAGCAGCCAGCTGAGGAGCTCAGGTAAAGGTGGGCCGGGCTCCTCAATCAGGGCTCCCAGTCTCGGGAAGGAGCAGGCTGCGAGAAGGCCCGTGGCAGCCGGGACCCTCTAACCCTGTGTGGGGTAAGCACCATGGTGTGTTTTGGGGAGCTTGGTGCTAGACCCAGATCCCGATAAAAAAGGACAAAAAGTGTGTAGTCAGTGGCCAGACGTCCGAGGATTTGTGTTTATGAGTTGGATTGCTGTAAAAGTGACAATAAAAACTGGTTATGACCAGTTTGCACCTGAATCTGCAGTGTTGGAGTGGCTTCTTGAGATGTGCCAACCGTCTAAGGTGAGAAGACGGCGATCCTAGAGAGCTAAGTGACCCCGAGTTATCACACTATCATTCATCCCCATACAGAATCGTTGTTTCTGGGCAGCAGATTGCTTTTTAGACAGCACAATCTGTTGCCCAGAAACAATAATTGGTGTCCCTTTAGGAGGGCTAATTATCAGGAACTAACATTTCTACAAATGTTCATTCCCGATAACCGGCCTGTGTAAAAGTGCCACTGATCAAAGATGCTGTTTTCTCATTCATTGGGAGCAAGCATTGCTGATGCGGACACCTAAATCATCATTTTTGGGCAGCAGATTGTGCTATGTAAAACAGCAATCAGCTGCCCATAAACAATGATTATCTATGGCTGCTTCTGCGATTACACGACCCTATGGGGGGAGATGATTGCTGAAATTCAACTCTCACCTTCTCTGATGAGCAGGCAATTTTTGGGTTTGAAAAGTTAATTCCCGACAATTGCCTGCTCAGTCAGCTCATGTAAATGCCTTTGGGCTTGATGAGTCTCCTAAGATTTAGAAATGGGTTACTGTTGCATCAACTTGTTTAATCTCTTTTGGAGTTTTCTTTAATCATGTAGAAACTTTGTGGTGACTACTTGAAGTTAACAATTTGATCAACCCCTTCATTCAAATAGATGCACCAATGCACCAAAGGATGGCACAAGTACAGCTCCCACTGTGGATAAATGATATGCTGTAGTTCAGGAACAACCTAAATCAGTGTTCAGTATGGGGATAACACATTTTCACAGCAATGTAACATAATCAACTTGGAACTAGTAAGGTAAAAGTAATAAATCAAAAGATGAAGCTAACACTTTATAAGCATAAACATATTTTTAGACTTGATGGTGTCACAAGTTTACACTTTTTATACATTTGGTAAAGAGCTACAACATTTTCAGCTCCGACACCAACAAAGAACCAGTCATTGGTTAGACAGAAAAACATGGGACATGGCCACATAGAGAGGAAGTGATTTAAAAATAAGAAAAACCAATTTGAGGATTTGTAGCCCACTTATGAAAATTGCTGCTATTCTTGTTTCCTTTTGTTGTCTTGATGTTGAAAAGCATGTTACCAGTGGATTACTCTAATTCACAATGCCAAGCATCATAAAACATGACTAAAACTATCTCAATGGACTACTAAAAACCAAAGTACACGTTTCTTGAGTAAAGGATAATAGAACAGTTCTCACTTTTTCTCATTTTAAATTAATGGCAAATATTTGCCTTCTCAGCTACTGACTAGGTAAACCATTTTACTATATATCACTGGAACATTAGAGGACAGCTTATTTCAAGAAATAAAATTGCTGTTGACCTTTTGCTCTTTATGCAAATCCCTAATAAATTCTCAAAATCTCTGCATTAGCTCACTTGTACAAGTGTGAGCGAGTTTTCTGAAAATAGATTTGAAGGGAACTGAAAGTGTTCATCTCTGTCCTGGGGGACCATCAGCAGAATACAGACTCCCTATGTCCTTTATATGAGGTAGATTGTCAATAGGGCCTTAATGGCCTCTCATAGAAGCTGTGAGGAACTTGCTTTACTATGCCTGTAATGGTAGCAATTTCAATTATATAAATTGGACTGTCTATGTAATTATTTAATGTATTTATTTATGTTAATAGAGCCTGACATTATATAATGAAAAATTCTGCAAATTTCTGATATTCTTTGTACTTGGTAAAGCATTCATTTATTGTGGACATTAGTGTTGAGCGAGCACCTCTGTGCTCGTATGCTCGGGTGCTTTGGCCGAGCACTAGGGGTTGCTCGAGTGCTCGGCCGAGCACCCAAGCATAATGTTAGTCAATGGGACTAAACCAGGCACCCCCCCGCTCGGAAGAGGGTGTCTGGTTAATAGAAAAAGGTCAGAATCGCGACTTCTCCTCTTTTATTCCTTTCACTCGTAAAAGTATGCTAATTAACTGAATTTGTACGCATTAGCGCACAATGCGTTCGCATTAGCATACAAATGCATACACATTAGCGTACAAATGCGTACGCATTAGCATACAAATTTGTGCGCATTAACGTACAAATCAATATTACAGTGCGGGGAAGAGACTCGAGCATTGTGCTCAAGTACAGTCGGTGTTCGGCTGAACACCGAGCGGACCCGAGCGTAGGCATGCTCGGCCAAACAGCGAGTTCGGCCGAGCATGCTCGCTCAACACTAGTGGACATAATTGTTGGACGAATGGTAATATAAAAAAAAATATGCACAGCATCAGAGACAGGGCAGGTAGAGGTAAAGTTGCTCTACATTGTCCTTAACTCCTAAGAAGAGCAGCCCAACTCAAGAATCTCTCTCTACAGTGCCCTAGTACACTCTGACCTCAACAAATTATATAAGCAAATGTATTGATAAAAAATCCAAATACAAAAGGCCATCCAGGTACTATGTACTAACAGCAATAAATACAATGCATATCAGGTCAAGATAAGGAGCATAATGCTATAACAACTCATAGTGCCAAATACACAGTGCCAGCAAGGCACTATGTACAGAGGTCCTAAAGCATTTCCCTTTCACAAGTTTATCAGTAGACTGTAAACAACTGATAAATATATAGCAAAAAATAGCATATGTATAGCAGTAACTATGATACATAACAACAGGTTTTGCAACAACTTATAGACCCTGACCCTAATAACATCTGTTGTCCTAGTAGAAAATCTAAGGCCTCTTTCACATGAGCGTGACGGATTAGGAAAACTCGCTTGTGTGAAAGGGGCCTGAGGCAGCAAGTAGTGGTACTTTTTTTGTTTTCAGAAAATGTAGATTGGGCATCCCTGTTTACTTTTCTTAAAATTATAAAACATTAAAAGGTTTTTTTTTAGAGGTTAGCTACGTCAAAAACATACATTCCATCGTAAAATTAAAAAGTTTTGTTTATTTGGTCAACAGGTTCTCTTAGTAGCCATCATAGATTTGCCCTAAATGTTGACAACCAAATGAATGACAATCCCTCTTTAGCAAGCAGGCCCACACTCAATACCGTTTTTTTGCTGTATCCCATCAATATCTGTCATCACTTGGTCAATATGTGTCTGTCTTACCAACAGGTCTTCTTTAATTACTAAATATACAAAATTAGAAACAGTTCACTCACTTACAAAGCTCCATAACCCATCTAGTTTTTCTTTTATACCAAAACATATATGCAAAAACAGATCATGAAAATATGCTGACCTTAAGTGGTGAATAATCATTAAGATAACAGTACTGTACTATACAAGGAAATTGATACCTAAGGTGATAAGTGACAATTTAAGCTGCTCAGTAGAGATGAGCAAGTTTCTTGAAATTCATTTTAGGTCCAATTCGACCGAACAGTCTGTTTAAAAATGTTTAATTTGTTTTGCTCTTTTAAAATAAAAAAAAAATTCCATAAATTGTTCCTAATTGAGGGCAGCTGCTTGCCAGTGTTTATACACAGATAGTAGTATTGGAAACAGCAGTGGCTTGTTCTGAACAAGTGACCAAAATTATCCCTTTTTGAGAGGAGCAGCAGTGCCGAACCTCAAGAACAAGGCAGGAGATGTGCAGCCATTTAGCGGTAGTCATAGTGGCACAGTATGGAACACCATGAACAGGTAGACTACAACAGTTACTATCAGCAATGACAGAATAACTCACTGTCGTCAGGCAGAGATGTGTGGAAATCCTTATAGATTTATGTGCCTGATTCATTTTGACAGAGGTAATGATTTGGACACTTGAGCAGGACAATTTTACTTGCATGGTGGACAAAAACCATCTCTGAGATGACACTTGAGGCTGGACAAGATAGTACAGTGATAACAAACTGGGCCAGCTCCAGTCCTTGATCTAATCTGCCTCTCCAGAAGGGAATGGGGTAAGGTAACAGGATATGTGCCTGAGAAAGGGGACAATCCAGGTACGACTGAAGCTAGTTGTTTAGGTGGCGCACGTCCATTTGCTGAGGCGTCAGGTTGGTGTGGCAGTTGAAAAAAGTTCCATTTCATAATGCACTGAACTGTCTGCTGTGGTTTCTGCTACTTGTTACAGCAGAGACAGCAGGAGAGTGGTGACTTAAATTTCAGTAAAGTCGCGGAACTGCACCACCTTTGGTGAACGACGCAACACATTTTACAGAGAGCTGGCCAGAATGTCATAGAGAGGAATAAAATTTGGGTGAACTGTGCCACATTCGCAGAACAACAAGTGTAATGGAAAGTTGGCAAAAAGTACTACTGCCTGCTGGATTAAATTTTGGTGAAGGCATAGAACAGCACTACAATCACCACTAAGTGATAGGGCAGCAACTGCACCTCCAGAAACTAGGCCAGCTGAAAATTCAGCTTGCTCACAACCAGATTGCTGGGTGCATAGAGTTGTTTTCTGGCCACACATTCCATTATCGATGACTGACGATAAAGCTCAGGAGGAGGAGTCTGAGCAGGAAAGCAAGTAACTAAGGCAATGAAAAGGACACTGTTGTGGATGCAGCCTGTTCCAATTGCTGGCCAGTTCTATTTTCCCATTGGATCTGAAGATACCATCTTGTGAGCGTGAAACTGAATAAAATTTTTAAAACTAGATAATTTAGAATTAAATTTGGGTAAAGGCACGGAACTGAGCCACATTTACCACAAGTGGTATAGCAGAAATTGCACTGCCAGCAACTAGGCCAAGTGGGAGTTTAGCTTGCACACAAGCTAATAGTTGGAAGTAGCTGATAATGATGACAAGGACACTGCACTTCTTGAGGATGAGGCCTGGCTGCCACAAGGAAGATTGGGAAAAGAAAGACAGACTTGTTCCGAATGCTGTCCAGTTCTATTTGTGCTGCAATAGAGCCCTGGTACCTATGTTTGTGTTTGAACATCCACGGCTTATTTTTATCTTGCAGATCTTGTACACTACTGTGGTTTTGTTGTTGAGAAAAACTGTCAACCAGGAAATACTCACGCAGAGTTAGCGGCAGCCGATCTTGGCTTAGGTCTGGCACATTTTGAGCCTGCACCCACAGTATCAAAAGCATTACCAGCACTTCCCAATCATTTCTATGGGACTTCCAAAAATAGCCGATCAGCACGCCATTCAGCTATTTTCCGTACTTCCATAGGAATCAATGGGGGGCGGCAGTTCATGTGTGGTCTGCTCTCCTTCACTTTGCGGGCTCCGTTCTATAGATAGGGTACTGCACCTATCAGACACTGGGGGCATATCCTAGCGATATGCCCCAATGTATGAGATAGGTCAATCCCTTTAATCAAGTATTCTAGGTGACAAAATAGTATTTACATTGTCTAATTTTACAATTTATGGTAAAAAATACAGTATATTGATGCATTATTTACATTACTCACCTATGGTACACTTAAAACTAGGTTGATGGTAAATGTATGGTCTCATGCAAATGTTTGCTTTTCCATCTACAATCAAAAATATGCGGCCATTACATATTAGTGTATTTTCAATACGATATTTAAAATAATCTGTGCCCCCATTGTATATTGTTGTATTTGAGTTATTGATGCACATTTTGTGCTCCATTGTATTTCACTATCATATATTTAATGCCAATCTTCATTATAGTACTTCAATGAGTCCATTAGAGTTTACACACCAGATTTCTAACAGTTCTGCCTTTTTCATTCTTGAAAGATAAAATGGTAATGTACTCGGACTTTCCCTCTCATTTCCAGGAGAATTTCATTAAATCTGGCCTTATATGTTGCTTTCAATTCTTATAAACCTGTTTAACGGAACTGAATCTGAGAATGTCCTTCAAGAGGCCGGTAGATGGGCAAGCTTCAAAATATTAACTTTGATACTACTTGCTGTGTCTGGAGCTGAGGAAAAAATAGATCTTGTTACTTTGTATTCTGAGGCATATGGAAGCCATAACACATTTTATGCACTATGAATAACAAAGACATAAGGCACCTTGTGACATTTTGAAGTAAATGTGCTGTAGAATGAGCTTTGGCCCTACCACGGCGTGCTGCTTAATAAGCCTTCCACTACATAAAACAGATAAAAAAATTCTAAGATTGCAGACCAGCCACCGCATAGCTCTTAACTCCGGCATATATATTTATATAGCCACTCAGTGCTATTAAAAATAAATTAGCTCAGGGCAAACTTACACCAAAGGGAGCTGCTGCATTGAAACAGGCAAAATTGCATTTTAATTACATGGATTAAGATGCATAACAGAGAGAGGCCCCTTACCAGCCTAAGATTTTTTATTTTGATGCATTATCACTCATATAAGACCCAACATTATACTTTAGTGAATTATGCTGTGTACCCTACAACACATTTACTCAACCTGACGAGCACCCTAGCCACCACCAGGCAAGAGACGACAAAGTCCAAGGTGTGCCCTGAGGGGAAGAAGGGTTGCATCCCACAACCAGTGCACCCCAGCCTGGGAGAGGACTGGAGCAGTGTTATCCACAGTGAAGACCACAACCACCCTTATTGTCACTGACATCACTACCTTCCTCCTCTTTTTCTCCACCCCTCTCACTGCCTTCCCCTGCGGACCGGATGGTGCACTACATGGGGAATGATTTGCAGCGATGTAACTTTGTGCCTCTCTCCACTATTACTAACATTGCCCAGACCATCACTTTCTTGCCTTCCTATAGTGCATCTAGGTCCCATCTCTCCTTCATGTAGCCAATGCACATGGAGCTAGCCATTCACATGCTGTAAAAAATATGTGATTCATCAAACCAAGCTAACTTCTTCCATTGCGACTTGATCCAGTTCTGATATTTACATGTCTATTGTAGCCATTTTCAACAGGGACAGCATGGGTACTCTAACCAGTTTGAGGCTACACAGCCCTATATACAGAAAGCTGAGGTACTCTGTGTGTTCTGAGACCTTTCTGTTATAGACATCATTAAAAGGGTTCTTTGAGAGTCATATATTGATGACCTATCCTCAGAATAGGCCATTAAAGGGGTTATCCAACTTTTTTAACAAACCCCTTCATAGTGGCCGGACATGCAGTGGTGTTCAGAATTACCAGGTCTCAGCTACTGGGTTCTTACTCCATTGTTCCACACCCGCGTACGCAGGTTCCAGGTCTTTGGAAATCAACATCCTGTTGACGGCACCACAAGTGATCACTGCAGCCAATCACTGGGTCACGTGCAGCATGGGTGACAGGTCACTGCTGCCAATCACACGTGTCCCACATGTGGTACGTCACTGGGTCACATACTGCACAGGTGACAGGTCATCGCTGCGGCCAGTGATTGGCTGTAGTGGTCATGTCAGCCCTGTCAACAGGATTTTTATTCCCTGTCAACCCTGAACCTGCGGAAGCAGCCGTGGAGAGATGGAGCCAGGGGTGCAACTCTCTGCTGTTTGAAAAGGCCATCATGCTTCAGTGAACACTGCGGTCTCTTCCTAGGCCAGTGGCATCATGTTTATCAGTCATAAGACCTAGTTGCAGCCCAGGCCCATCCAAATGCTATAAAATGTACAGACCTGTACTTGGTTAGGTGTGAGGAGGCCACAGCACTCACCGGGGCACTGTAGCCTCTTCAAACATATGATCGACGGGGGTGCAGGGTGTGAGACCACCACCGATCAGATATTGATGACTTATACACATCAGTATAAAAGTTCTGAAAAGTCCCTTTAACATTTTCAGCAATTTGTGCTATATTAACTCTTCTGTGGGATAGTACCAAACGGGGTAGGTTTTGCATGCACACACATCAATGTGCCTTGGGTGCCCATGACCCTATTGCTGATAAGCTGGTTGCCCTTCTGTGGACCACTGTTGGTAGCTACTAGCTACTGCATACCAGGACCACCCCACAAAACCTGCTGTTTTGAAGATGCTCTGACCCAGTCATCTAGCCATCACAATTTGTCCCATGTCAAAGTCATTTACATGCACATTTCTCCTTCTTCCAACACATCAACTTCAAGAACTGACTGTTCAGATGCTGCCTAATTATCTACATCAATAATCAAGGTTATTCACTTAATTTATAGTTAAGGGCTCATGCACACGAACGTGTTTTCTTTAGGTGTCAGTTCCGGGTTTTTTTGTGGACCGTATGCGGAACTATTTATTTCAACAATGGGTCCGCAAAAAAAAAAAAGGAAGGTACTTCCGTTTCCGTACGTCTGTGTTTCCGTTCCAAAAAAAAAAAAGAACATGTCCTAATATTGTCCACATTACGGACAAGGATAAGACTGTTCTATTACAGGCCAACTGTTCTGTTCCGCAAAATACGGAATGCACACGGATGCCATCCATATTTTTCGGACCACAAAATACATACGGTCGTGTGTATGGGCCCTAATTGTTATACTGTATATTGAGTGTACAGAATGCTAAGGTCTGTGTACTTATGGTATATCTTCTGTGCGATATTTGGTGTGTTTCTGTGTCTCAATCAATGTCCCTGTGTGGAACTGATGTAAGTTATCATCATGAGTCATATTTTACAAACCAACAAATAATGTGTTTCAGTTCTGATTGAAACTACAGAAACAGCAGCCAATTATGCTTTTCTGTCTTGTGTTATTCTTTTTTTTACTATGGTAACTGGCAGAAGGAATTTATGCCTGGGACGCATGGAATGTTTTAAATTAGGATGTGGAAACCATTAGAATGAGCTCTGGTAATTTATGATTAAGACTGCCCACCACAAAAATGCATCATCTCTGACATTTTCTTTTAAATGCATCATCTCTCATATTTTCTAGTCTAGTGTATGCACCTATGATATTTAAGACGCATGTAAAGCTCATTTAACCACACTCATACCCCAAAAAATTAGCCATTGCTAGGTTCACAGGCTATATACATCATAGCTATATGCAAAGTGAGAGAACTCTGCCTAGTGCCATAACATTTTTTAGTAGTGTCAGGTAGACCAACAAGATCTCCCGCAGATGGCTTACACAATAAGATGTGCAGCGAATTAGTCAAGAAGTGCAGCGAGTTAGCCAATGAACAAGCAAAATGCTCGTTCGTCGGGTAATTGGATCGTTGGTGAAGGCACCTAAAACAGCATTTGCCAGCAAACACCAAGTCTGTATGGGGGAGAGCGATGGTATTAGCGATCGCTCCTTGCCATACTGTGAAGGGGTAAATACAACAGTCACCCCCACTGACAAGCAGGTGATCCCTAGGAAAAAATGCTTCCTTCCTGACAATTGTCTGCTGAATTGTCGTGTCCAAAGGGACCTTTATCCACACTATAGAGACAGGATAACAGTAGCTATTGTTCTCTCTATGGGTCTAGATAAAGATGCCCATGGAAGAGCTTTGTATTTATCAGAGTAATGTGTGATGCTCTAATTGAGTCACTCACTCCCCTTCCAACTCTGGTCGGAGTGAACAGTCTGACTGTGCGAGTTAAGGCCTCCATTCACATTCAATAGCTGTCTCTGATAGTTATCTCTCCTGACTCCCATCCGCTTTTCCAGACACATACATGTTTGGCTAGTCTCCCTGGAGAACAAAAGGATTGAGTGAAAATATTCATTTTGCCCTATCCTTATTACCCCATACACATTACAGCAGGGATCAGCAACGTCCAGCACTCCAACTGTTCAGAAACTACAACTCTCAGGATGCTCCATGCACTTCTCTGGGAATTAGAAGAACAGTGGAGTATGTTTGCATGCTGGAAGTTGTAGTTTCACTGCACCTGGAGTGCAGAGGGTTGCTGATGCCTGCATTAGAGTGTCAGCCAGAAGGGTGGGTTCGACTGATAATAGACTAATGTTTATGGGTGCCTATAATCAAGACTGTTTGCTGTCCTAAACATCCAAAGAGGAAGTTAAAAAGCCAGAACAGGAAGTAGAATATATGCAATGACTTCAAAAAATTATATCTAGAGTACCGCCCTTTTTAAAAAAATAAATTACAAAGGTAGCACTAAGCTTTGTTGGGGGAGGAGGACACCAATTACAGAGCCGTTTTTCCCTCAAAAGTGGGGGGAATATGACAGTGTGTCTTATAAAGTGAATACTAATGAGCGTTCATTACTATGCAGGAGGCACGAAGAGAGATTGACTGTAGCTCTGCTAGCTCTTGCTGTACTTACCGCTCCCTGGTTTTCTCTGGGCCCATGATGCGTACAGCACCAGGATGTGGGAGACCACCAAAGCTGTGGTTTTTGATACTTTTTTTCCAGCATGAATAAACAACACATTTTCATGAATGTAATATTCCAGTGTATTTGATACCTACCAGGTGGCAAGACATAAGATGTTGTTATGCATTCTGCTCAATGCGAAATGATCTCATTTGTCACCAGAGATGTTCAGGACGGTTCTAAGAGTGTTTTCAGAGAGGCAAACACATTGTTGTTGTGGATTTTGATCAGATTGCATGCTGGAGACATTCAATAGGGTTTCCCTTCTAGCCAATTCCTCGTGCATTATTTATCACTGCCCTAGTTCCATGATACCACACTTCTCTAGTGGTGAGTTTCACAATCTAATTTACTTAATTAGTGATAACCATAGAACATAAAGCACATGCTCTTTACCTCTGTAAATAATGTACGTTTGTTCTTGAGACAGGCTATGCGCTGAGAACACATGTACGCTAGTAATAAAGACTAATGATGAAAGGTTTCATGATTTGTTTGAGTTCCATTCAATGCACCACTAAAGGCACCCACGTCAGTGTGGCTTGTGTGCACATACTTTTATAATATTCAAATAGTACAAACTGCACTGATCGCTCTGTACAACACAGAAATACATTATGATCTTCTGACATCACCATCATGGTGGTCAACTTTTATAGTGACTGGTACTAAGTTTATAAAGGCTCAGCGCCTTATGTGAAAGCAAACTGGCCTCAAATGACAAATAAAAATGCCCTGCACATTAATTATATATTAACTGCATCTGTTAGTTATGAACACAAAGATGTATTTAACTGACAAAAAGTTCCATTGTCATGGCCAAAATGATTTATATGGTGATACTAACAGCTTACTGCCATAGAGTGAGAATGATAAGACTGATACATATGTAGCATCTCTATGTATGTGTAAGGACTGAACTCAGTGCTAACTATATTATTTTACTATAACACAGTAGCGTGAGCTAATATTTACTTTTTTTATATCAAGAAGGAACCTGAAGGAGCATTAAGCCCAAAGTCTAAATCTTAAATAAAGTGCAGTTTTTGTTACACAAGAACTCTGATGAATAAATTTGTACAAATTGATCTGCTCACATAGAAAGGAGCCTCCTGTCTATCATCACACGACCTGCTCCCAGCTGACAGCCCTTCAATCATCTATCAATATACTACCCTTCATCTGGGGAAAAAGGGAAAATGAGTGTAGTCAAATATATAAATATACATATATATATATATATATATATATATATATATATATATATATATATACACAGTGCCTTGCGAAAGTATTCGGCCCCCTGGAACTTTTAAACCTTTTGCCACATTTCAGGCTTCAACAAAAAGATATAACATTTTACATTTTTGGTGAAGAATCAGCAACAAGTGGGTCACAATTGTGAAGTAGAACGAAATTTATTGGATAATTTAAACTTTTTTATAATAATAAAACTGAAAAGTTGGGCGTGCAAAATTATTCAGCCCCCTTGCATTAATACTTTGTTGCGCCACCTTTTGCTGCGATTACAGCTGCAAGTCGCTTGGGGTATGTCTCTATCAGTTTTGCACAACTAAAGGCTGAAATTCTTGCCCATTCTTCCTTGCAAAACAGCTCGAGCTCTTTGAGGTTGGATGAAGAGCGTCTCTAGATGTGCAAAACTGATAGAGACATACCCCAAGCGACTTGCAGTAAGTCAAGTGTAATCGCAGCAAAAGATGGCGCAACAAAGTATTAATGCAAGGGGGCCGAATAATTTTGCACGCCCCACTTTTCAGTTTTATTATTACAAAAAAAGGTTAAATGATCCGATAAATTTCATTCCACTTCACAATTGTGACCCACTTGTTGATTCTTCACTAAAAATTTAAAATGTTATATCTTTTTGTTTGAAGCCTGAAATGTGGCAAAAGTTCCAGGGAGGCGAATACTTTCGCAAAGCACTGTAGATATATATATATATATAATGTACAGGGGTCACACATCACTATATATAATGTACAGGGGGTCACACATCACTATATATAATGTACAGGGGGTCACACATCACTATATATAATGTACAGGGGTCACACATCACTATATATAATGTACAGGGGACACACATCACTATATATAATGTACAGGGGGTCACGCATCACTATATATAATGTACAGGGGACACACATCACTGTATATAATGTACAGGAGTTCACACATCACTATATATAATGTACAGGGGACACGCATCACTATATATAATGTACAGGGGACACGCATCACTATATATAATGTACAGGGGACACGCATCACTATATATAATGTACAGGGGACACGCATCACTATATATAATGTACAGGGGGTCACACATCACTATATCTAATGTACAGGGGGTCACACATCACTATATATAATGTATAGGGGGTCACACATCACTATATATAATGTACAGGGGGTCACACATCACTATATATAATGTACAGGGGGTCACACATCACTATATATAATGTACAGGGGGTCACACATCACTATATATGATGTACAGGGGGTCACACATCACTGTATATAATGTACAGGGGGTCACACATCACTATATATAATGTACAGGGGGTCATACATCACTATATAATGTACAGGGGTCACACACACTATATAATGTACAGGGGGTCACACACACTATATAATGTACAGGGGTCACACACACTATATAATGTACAGGGGGTCACACACACTATATAATGTACAGGGGACACGCATCACTATATATAATGTACAGGGGACACGCATCACTATATATAATGTACAGGGGGTCACACATCACTATATCTAATGTACAGGGGGTCACACATCACTATATATAATGTATAGGGGGTCACACATCACTATATATAATGTACAGGGGGTCACACATCACTGTATATAATGTACAGGGGGTCACACATCACTATATATAATGTACAGGGGGTCACACATCACTATATATAATGTACAGGGGGTCACACACACTATATAATGTACAGGGGTCACATACACTATATAATGTACAGGGGGTCACACACACTATATAATGTACAGGGGTCACACACACTATATAATGTACAGGGGACACGCATCACTATATATAATGTACAGGGGGTCACACTTCACTATATATAATGTACAGGGGGTCACACATCACTATATATAATGTACAGGGGGTCACACACACTATATAATGTACGGGGGTCACACACACTATATAATGTGTGTGTGACACACTATATATAATGTACAGGGGGTCACACACTATATAATGTACAGGGGTCACACACACACTATATAATGTACAGGGGACACGCATCACTATATATAATGTACAGGGGACACACATCACTATATGTAATGTACAGGGGGTCACACATCACCATATATAATGTACAGGGGGTCACACACACTATATAATGTACAGGGGTCACACACACTATATAATGTACAGGGGACACGCATCACTATATATAATGTACAGGGGACACACATCACTATATATAATGTACAGGGGGTCACACATCACTATATATAATGTATAGGGGGTCACACATCACTATATATAATGTACAGGGGGTCACACACACTATATAATGTACAGGGGTCACACACACTATATAATGTACAGGGGACACGCATCACTATATATAATGTACAGGGGACACGCATCACTATATATAATGTACAGGGGGTCACACATCACTATATATAATGTATAGGGGGTCACACATCACTATATATAATGTACAGGGGGTCACGCATCACTATATATAATGTACAGGGGGTCACACATCACTATATATAATGTACAGGGGGTCACACATCTTTATATACTTTATAAAGGGGGTCACTGTACAGGGGTTCATGGATCTCTATATGCAGTGTTGGGGGGGTCAGGTCACATATCAGTATATACAGTGTATGGTGGTGGGGGGGGGTCAACTATTACTGTATAAAGGGGGTCAGATATTACTATATACAGTATACATTGGTAGGGGACACATTACTGTATGGGGGGGCATCATATATCACTATATCACTACAATGTGCAGAAAGGAGAGGGCACATATGTACAGATGAGACCAGTGACTGCTGCTGACATCACTGACCTCAGCCATACTGACAGCTCAGAAGTGGTTACAGCTCCAGCTCTTTTGGTCTGGCTGTAATAAACATGTCAGTGATAAGATCACATTGCAGAGATTAAAATACCTTTATCAGACAAATCAGAAGTGTTATTGTAGAGATATCGTAATGAATTAGTATGCTAATTATGCCTTCAGTGCACTGAAGGCCATGCCTCTCAGTGCATGCAGTTCCTCCATTTCCCCTACTTTCCCATCTTGACTGCCGGGACCGGGTATCTTCATTGGACTCTTACGTGGCCCTGTAATCCCATGCATGTGTTGTAGGTTCTGTATTTCATGCATGTGCAGTACTTCTTCAGGTTTCCTCCCTGCCAAGATCATCTGACACAACCAGGAGTCTTCATTACCCTGTATGCATTGAAGATTCTGCAATTGGAACATATTCAGTACAACTCCTTTGGGTTCCCCACTGCTGACACCCGAAGAAGAAGTACAGTGCATGCACTGCTTACAGAATCTATGACAAAAGCATAGGGCACAGGCGAAAGCGCAATGATGATTACTGCCCTGTCAATCAAGGGAAGGGGGCATGGCTAAGTAGGGAATGTGGAGGAGCTGTACTGAATTAAGAGGCTAGGGCATGGCTGTTGGTGCAAAAAAAAGCTCTAAATAGCATACTAATTAAAAGTAAGGTATTGTTTTAATCAACATATTAACCCGACCAGGAAATATGCCTGGTTTAATAGGATTGAGCCTGTTAACAGATCCTCTTCAAGTGTCCTATTAAATGTAGGATCAGCTCCATCATATGCCATCTATCTAATCATATGCCATCTTGTACATGCAGAATATGGACAGCTGACTTAAAGGGAATGTGTCATCAGAAAATTACCTATATATTGTTTAAATCATGTTTTTGTTCTAAACATACTTGTCACTATCTATATTTAAACAAAAAACACAAAATCCTACAGTTTTTGCACTGGTCACTAAGTCTAATAATATGCGCAACTCCTTGGTCTGTACAGATCACTGTACTGAAGTTATCTGCTTATCATTACAGGCAGGATTAGAATGACTGATAACACCTCTGAGTATAGAACACATAGGATCCGCCATTCACAATAGCTGACTGTCAAAGCTACTCCCTCTTTACCTCTGCACAGGTCACAGAGCATGGCTGCTTTAAAGCAGTTCTCCAAATGTTTTCTAAATGCTGTTAAGAACAACTCAAGCAAGATGGCCGCTTTTCTAATCATGTTGAGGAAATCTACAATCAGAAAATAAGAGATTGGAAAATAGGATGTGTCAATATCTGGTTTTAACTGGCAGAAAAACATTTTGATGACATATTCCCTTTAAATACGCCCTATATCATTAATTCATTAGCGTCATCCAGTGACAACAGATAATTGTATACTTCCAGGCAGGTATCATCCTTATGTATTGCAACACTTGCACGTTTTCACCACATGGCTTTTAATTAGTAACTGCTGAGAAGACAATTTCCATTGGTTATTACTGATCGTTTTAGTAAGATAGAAATGTAGTGCAATACGCTATATTGTCCACCAAGGAGACATGGGCAAGAGATTCAATTCAACTATCTCCACAACTTCCATAGACTTCATTGTAAAGGGCCACATGTATATCAGCTCTATGTGCCTCTTATAAGGGGTCAAGTGGTCTGGGTTCCAGTGGTTAGATAGGGGCAGTCAGTAATTGGAAATGTACACCAACCTATGTTGTTTTCTGACAAGTGATTGTTGGCAAAAAGAAATGGTCCAAAATGCTCAAAATACTTTGATCCTTCAAGTTACACATGTGGTGCATACAGTTCCCTATCTATACATCGAGTCAATGTGCCAAATGACCAAACTGTCGAGAATGTCCACCAAAAGTACAAATTCTTCATCTGACAGTTCAATGTGGTTCATTTACACCAGTAAAGAAAGCACAGTTCTCCTCCCGCATTGTTTTCTTGTACTTCAGGATCCCTTTTAAGAGAGCTCTCCGTGTATTGAGATATTCACAAATTAGCAGCTTTCTACCAGTGTTAATTGGGTTAGTGAGGTGTAAAGTCATTTCTAAGGAATTCAGTGGCAGCAGGAAACTTCCAGATCTAACTAGTTTCTTCAGGCAGGATTGCCAACCAGAATGTTCCTTTTTTTTTCTAGACAACTTATCCAAAAATAACCATTTTTATGGACAAACTGGATCAACTTATAAGTAAGGCTACTTTCACACTAGTGTTATGGAATTCCGGTATTGAGCTCCGTCATAGGGGCTCAATACCGGAATAAAACGCTTCCGTTTTGTCCCCATTCATTGTCAATGGGGACAAAACTGAACTGAAGACAACGGAATGCTCCTGAAAGCATTCCGTTCCGTCTTCAGACCGGAGAGCAAACCGCGACATGTTGCGGTTTGCTCTCCGTACTAGTTATCCGCACCTAAACGGATCCGGAATGACCCCCAATGCAAGTCAATGGGGACGGATCCGTTTGGTGTGAACACACTTGTAAACGGATCCGTCCTCCATTGACTTTCAATAGAGGTTATTCCGGATCCGTTTAAACGCTAATACAACCGGATCCGGAATTACGGATCCACAAGGTTGTATTACTCAGTACGGATCCGGCGGGTGAAGGGACCCGCCGGATCCGTACTAACGCTAGTGTGGAAGTAGCCTAATACATTTACATATATCTCAATATAACTCATTACCAGTATTTCCTAGGAACATTTACCACCAGAATAATATGCTGAAGAACCAGCAGCCTAAAAATACATGGACATATCTATTTTTTCATGGATATGGGTTGTGTGAATGAGCACTTAGTGTAAAAAAATGTGATAGCACAGTGAAGAAAAATACAATCATATACATGAGCCCTTATGGTGTGTTTTGTTGTACTATTAAACCAGGTTCACATAAAGCTGATTCATTGCATTTTTTTACGTTAAACCTAGAAATGGATTAAAAAAAAGAAGTATAAGTCTTTGGCCGCTTTCACAAAAGTGTATGGAAATCCGTCAGTATTCTAGATTAAGGCTAATGTGTCTGTTCTGTGTTTTTTTTTGTGTTTTTTTGGGGGGGCCTGTATGCAAACTATTCACTTAAATGGATCAACAAAAAAACAGAAATGACTCCATGTGCATTCCATTTCTGAATGTCTGCGTTCCACAAAAAAATAGAACTCGTTCGATTATTATATGCATTACGGACAAATATAGGACTGATCTATTAGGGGCTGGCTGTTCCGTTCCGCAAAATACAGAATGCTGGTATCCTTGGCCGATATACGCGTTGTCTGGATCCGCGATTTGCAGACCACAAAACATGGTACACCTGTGTGCATGAGCCATTGTGCACTTATTTCTGATGATATTCCATCAGTATTGTCATCAGTATTGCTTCAGGACTTCATCAGGATTTACATGCGTATTCTTTCCTCTGTGCATGTTTGAGGCATTCCTATAGACTATAATGTGCATACTTGGAAACAAAAGCTGCTGATTTCAAGATTTCAAATACTGACAGAAATGATATGCCCATGTAAATAGCCCCATTCATAACATTATCAGCCGATACATGAAATCTGGGCCATAAATGGATTGCAAATACTCTCATGCATATGCAGTTTTGGTGCAGTCTTTAATTGTTTTTGTTTTTTGTTTTGTTTTTTTTTTAGCCAAATTCAGCTTCATGGTCTGCCGTATAGTGCCCTGTATAAGTATTAAACCTCATGCACACATTATCTCTATTTCATATGGCAGCAAGAAAAGGTTTTTCTGTCAGATTCCATACAAGGATTCCCCTCTTTAAGCATAAATAGCTCCATGTATACTCAGGGTGGTCGTGTGGCTCTATACTAGAGAAGTATATAGCTTCCATGCACTGCCATAAGGCCTTCAAGAATTATTCTCCCTATAGAAGCATTGCATTAGCTCTGTAGGTTGATATTCACATCCGACAGATTTGTTGCAGATATTTTTAAAACTGTTCCATTCATCCGTTCTGCCAGCATGAATATGGATTTCTGCAAACCCTATTACTGGGAGAGTCCCAGAAATGTCTCCATCAACTCTGCACAAAGAGGAATTCATCCTAATATGGCATTCTACACAACATGCCACATTTATTTTTCTGTTGTGTTTATAAAGAATCAAACAGGCAAAAATATTCTGTTTACGTATGTTGTTACAGTAGGTGTACAAATGAATGCATAGGTTCCATACTATAGCTCCATACAACTCAGAGCTTGTACATAGCCATAACATGCTTGTGTGCATGAGCCCTTAGTCAGTGATTTCCGTCAGTGAGTGGAGGCTACACAGAGATGAGGCATAATGGAAGATTTGCTCCTGTTCTGTGTTTAGAACCACACCTGGTTTTGGCTAACAGTCACTGATGGAAATAACTGATCAAACTGACTGTGTGAATAAGACCAAAAGACACTTTCACACAGTGTTTGATTAGTAATTTCCATCACAGTTTGTGACGTATTTTTCTACATATTTTGTCCAAGAATTTCCAGATGTAGGACAATGTAATGCTACTTTGTAACAATGACCCTTGTATTATTAATATTGTATGTTCTCAATGTATGTTTTGAGTGTTCTAGTTTGTTAATATTGTCATATTCTCACTTCTATAAGTACCTTATTATGGCTCTATACAAAACAGACATACTATGGCTGTGTGTATGAGACTTTGGAGGTTGTTATAAAAAAAAGTATGTAGAGACCTACTTTATATGATCCTTGTGTCCATGCATGTGTGTGCCTTTTATGGCAGTGCATGGAGTTCTTCCTAGGGTGGACTACCTCCATGATATGACATACTAGCACAGGGATCAGCAACCTTAAGTGCTCCAGATGCCGTGCAACTACAACTCCCAGCATGCACAGTTACTCGGCTGTTCTTGTAAGAGAAGAGAAGGGAGTTTTCTGGGAGCTGTAGTTTCAGAACAGCGGGAGTGCCGGAAGTTGCTGATATCTGCACTAGTACATGAGACCAGGGTTGCCAACCGTCCAGAAATTTCTGGACAGTCCGTAAAAATAGGCAACTTTTTTCCTAGATTATTTTGGTGGTAATTATCATCATCTCACAGCTAACAGTAAATGCAGGTAATGAGTTCTGATCAGTATATTGAGCTATAGACCTGTATTACTTATAATCTTTATCATTCATTATGGTTTTCCAATTTGTCCATAAAAAATGTTGGCCGTCCGTGATTTTGGGATAAGTTGTCCAGAAAAAAGAAAAATTCTAGTTGGCAGCCTTGCATGCGACATTTTGAAAGTCCACAGCAAGACCTGAAATACGACAACATTTTTCTGCCTTATATGAATGAGCTTTAGAAAATTCCCTTCACTAACATTGTACTATACTTTTTTTTAAGAAGTCAGCACAAAAATCTGCAACCAATTCAACTAGGCTAGTGGGCAAGTTTGATCAGGATTATTGACAGCACATCTTCCTGTCTAATCAGGGATGTGCTACCAATAATGAACAGAATGAGGGAGGAGCAAACTGCTTGTCCCACATTCTGTCTGGATCGGCCTCTGTAACTAGGCCAATACAAACGAGTGACCATGGATGTTTTAACTTTCATCGCGCTCTCAGTGCCCCATAATCGGGCAGTGTAATACAAGCATAAGAAATTGTCAGGGGCCGCACTGTACTAAGTGGGGAGCCTCCTGACTGCGTGGGAAGTAGTGGAGGAGGTTCTAGGAGCTTGACTTGCCCTTCGAGGGTTAACCTGGTAGTGGGTGGGACAGTGGTGTTCCCATAAGGTAGCGGGGCTGAAGGAACATAAGGGGATCCTCCCGGAGGAGGGGCCTCTTTGCCCTTTGGATTGGTAAGGGAAAGTGGCCCGCCCGCCCTCCCTTTGTTTTCATTGGTTTCGGGGAAGTTGGGGCTCTTGCCCTATTGTCATTCGGAGTTTGGTTGCTCTAAGTCACAGCTGGCGGTTTCAATCGTGTAAGGAGGTCGCGGAGCGTCTCTGGCCACCGCGTACGCGGGTTGAGGGCCCCATCGACCTCGTGACCAGGTTTAAAAGGTTCTGTTTGAATAAAGGTGTTGTAAGCTGTGGCCGAACCCCACCATTAAAGTAAAGTAAAAGGTAACTGTTGTAGTGTCGTTATTTGGGCAAGTGGGTTCTTGGGGTATATGGATGGGGTCTTCTCCACGCAGTCTCACTTAAATGGCAACTTTTGCCTATGTGATTCCATATACAGAGAAATGTTTCACAGGATCCATCTTTGTGGAGGAAACAACCCAGTGGAGAAGATATTGTGGCCTTCTGGGGCTTTCATGTTGCATGAGCTATCATAAAATACTATCTGCAGTTTGAACAAGCAGATAGTACTGACTATTTGTAGTTATTGTGAAGTATATATGCTGAGGAACAGTACAAAAATGTTCTCAGCATTAACAAGCTGGTCTGACTGATGGTAGACATACATATGGTAAAGCATGGTAAAGTGAAAAGTCTAAACATTGAATTCCATATACAACGTACTATAGAGAAGATTATACAATCATTTTTCTTTGTTAATGGAAGTAAAAAGGAGGTAACTGTTTTGTGTGGTTCTATACAATTCAGTATGTACACAAAGCCTCACAAACCTATCTTATTGGAAAAGTGGACTAACCAATCATAGTCTATTAATTTATCTAGCCCAGTATAGAAAATTAAAGATGGATTCTGGTCCAGACAGTGCTTTGGCTTCTATCTTTAACTGACAAAACTGGGAAAGGAACAATAAAATTACATCAGCTCCAAATAAAGTAAAATGTTGTGGTGATAAGAAGACACCATGCAAAATAAGAGTACCTGAATTTTTTAAAAAACAAAATCAGTGTGTGATTGCAGCTTACCCCAACACTCGTAAGATTCTAGTCTAGTGAAAGAGAAATGAGGAAAAGGTCTTTGATAGTGATTTTGTCATAATTTTAGACTTATTGATGTTTATCCTAATTGTTGATCTGCAGCACATCAACATTTTTACCATGACAATCAGTTTTTCTTATGACTCTGAGTCATGAATTACTTGCTTTCTATAGCTTTGTTCCACCACAGCAAACTTAAGAGGTCCAGCCAGGTCAATGTGAGTCATATTTCTGGACTTGTGCTCTTGGATGGATTCTAAGGAATTATAATTTTTATGTTTTCATCCAGTTTATATGGGCCTTTATGAGAGCTATGTAAAAAAAAAAACGTCTGTTTCCCTACTGATCCACAAATTTGCTAGTGAAAGAAATTCACAGGAAACCAAAGTGTTCTTCCAACATTTGTTCTACTTGCAAAGTAACAGCTGAATCAGCCCTCAAGTGTAAACAGCAACACATTTTACCTCTCTGAGTATGTTTTTTGAAGAGAGAGGGTCGTTGTCCATAATTACTCTTAAACTTGAATTTTTTGGATTTAAGTGGAGTTGGATTTTAAAGAGGTTTTTCCTTGAGCTCCCTTCAGGATGTCAGCCCAATGCAGCCAATAAGCCACATATGTGTCTCCATAGAGAAATTACACTTTGATAGGAACCAAAGAAACATATGCAGCAAGCCCCTGAGGAGCCGCTGCAGAGGATAGTAGTGGTACTCACCCTGATGCAGTGTTTTGTCAAGGTGTACTCCCTCAGGCCATTGCTCCCTTGGGATCGGTGTGGCGGAAAGATGATTTGAAGAAGCAGGTCAGTAGCAGGCAAGTATAAAAGTCTCTCTTTACTTAGTGCAAAATATAATTTGTAGTACATCCAGCAGTAGTAGGTACAAAGTGCAGTTATGGTCCCCAGGTGATGAGGTATGGTGACTGGTTAGGTGGCAATTAAATGACAACTGTAGGCTCTTGTGGATAATAGGCGTCTACAATATGATAAATGATTACAGTTTGACTGGCCTGGAAGTGGCATAGGTGATGGGTGTCTGACCCATAGTCCCTCACCTGAAGCAGGGTCTGTAAAGCTGATCACTCTGCTGTGTAAGCACACTGAAGCTTTTTTGAAGTAAAGTTCTCGATTCTGATACTCTTCCTATAGTAAAGATCTCTCAGGAGAAAGTGATTACAGTCCCTTGGAGTAGGAGCTCAGCCATATGCTTCCTATTTCCTCTCTGTATTGACTCCAAGTCCCCCTCATTGCAGATAGTAGGACCAGCCCCCTTAGCCCTGTTCCTGCCCATTGCCAGCCATATCTCATTTGCTGGAGTACATGGCAGAAACTAGGCACAACACAATAAATAACAATAATACATAACAACCAACTGCAGTTACCTCAGGTCTGGGGTACTGCACACGCCGGGCATAGCAGCCCCTGTTTTAGCAGTCTAGCGCCTATTTAATGAGAACCTGTTAGCAGGATAATGCTGCCTTAGCCACAGGAAGTATGATGAAGGTTGCAACAGAAAACCAAGTGGTCTTATACCAAAACTTTGAATTGGGGCCCTAACAAGTCTGAAGCATGAGAACCTTATAATTATTTCAGTTTCCCACAATGATGTTACAACACAGACATAAAGCATACAGTGGTATCACAACAGAGGTATAAATCCCACAATGATGTCACAATACAGGGATAATCCATGTAGTGATGTCACAGTACAGACATAATTCACTTAGCAACAGTACACCACCAGAATTATACAATAATGTTACATTAGTGCCAGGATAATCCATATCTTTTTTTGCCAGACAGATTAGCGTGGTAGACTATTCGATTCTGTAAGGTAAGAAATATGAAACAAACAAAAAGCAGGTCTGCTTGCCTCATAGCAGTGAATCGTTTTTTTGTATTCAAACGTACTGTACACCCCAGGTGGAAAGGCCAATGGAAGGCTAAAACGCACTTTGAATCCAGTCTAATGCAAACAAAAAAAAGTTCATGATGTAAATTGTGACCTCACAGCAGAAGAAGTAAAATGATGTCACCATGGTGTAGAATGAACACATGATGTCACAGTACAAGTATAATACAGTGATGTCACAGCAGATGACTAACGTAAGAAGTAATGCCTGTTTCCATTGCCCATAGTCAGTAATCACTAACTGCACCTTATGTTTGAAAAGAGATGGACCTCCTTGGTTGTTGGGGGGCATAGTACCTGATATGCATGCTACCCTGGTAGTTATGCCTATGAGCATGAGTTTTGACAGGCTCCTTGATAATACTGAACTGTTTTACTCTAAAGCACGGTAGCATTTCAGAGACATGTTCCCCGGACTCCCCTCTGGCTTCTCCCCACCAGGCTCTGTTTGATCTACTGTTGTATCTCCCTTTTAGCGATATTCCTGCGGCCACCTTTCACTCTGCATATAGATTTAATAAAGACAGCAACGAGTTGTAATTTGTTAATAAGATGAACAGTATGGCACCACCACTAAATTCAGCAGTGGTAATAAAAACACTTCTATACTATGTGTCCTACAATCTGCAATACACTGATGCATCCATAAATAATTAAAACAGCCGGAGGCTCGTAGCAGCTGCACAGGGATGATCAAACCAACAAGAAGAATATATTTTATTTCTGAGATCTTGCTATTCAGCAAAAATGAGAAAGCATAATGTGGCATTTTTTATTTCAATACAGACTGACATTTCATGAATAAATATTTTATATGAAAAATAAAAATGCTATATAAAAATATGGTTATTCTATACTTGCAAGAATTTTCAAGATGCTCAAGATTCTAATTTGACTGTCAGAAATGGCTGCTTAATTATGATATTGGCGACGGCATACTTCTAAAGACTGTAGTGAGAGTGTATCTTGCTAGACACTAGCATATGAAGGAGGCTTGCACACATTTAGACACACTACAGTTTATAAATGCTATTACCAAAAATACTGCCACAGGACCAGTTTAACTAATAACCAGTCAAGCATCCAGTACACCATGGATGAAATAGAAATTATTTTGAGACATAGTAACATAGTAACATAGTTTATAAGGCCGAAAAAAGACATCTGTCCATCCAGTTCGGCCTGTTTTCCTACAAGTTGATCCAGAGGAAGGCAAAAAAACCCTGTGAGGTAGAAGCCAATTTTCCTCACTTTAGGGGAAAAAATTCCTTCCCGACTCCAATCAGGCAATCAGAATTACTCCCTGGATCAACGACCCCTCTCTAGTAACTATAACCTGTAATATTATTACCCTCCAAAAATACATCCAGGCCTCTCTTGAACTCAACTAGTGAACTTACCATCACCACCTCCTCAGGCAGACAGTTCCATAGTCTCACTGCTCTTACCGTAAAGAATCCTCTTCTATGTTTGTGTACAAACCTTCTTTTCTCCAGAAGCAGAGGATGTCCCCTCGTCACAGTCACAGTCCTGGGGATAAATAGAACATGGAAAAGATCTCTGTACTGACCCCTGATATGTTTATACATAGTTATTAGATCTCCCCTCAGTCGTCTTTTTTCTAAAGTAAATAACCCTAATTTTGATAATCTTTCTGGGTACTGTAGTCCACCCATTCCAGTTATTACTTTAGTTGCCCTCCTCTGAACCCTCTCCAGCTCTGCTATGTCTGCCTTGTTCACAGGAGCCCAGAACTGTACACAGTACTCCATGTGTGGTCTGACTAGTGATTTGTAAAGTGGCAGGACTATGTTCTCATCACGGGCATCTATGCCCCTTTTGATGCAACCCATTATCTTATTGGCCTTGGCAGCAGCTGTCTGACACTGGTTTCTGCAGCTTAGTTTGCTGTTCACTAAAATTTCTAGGTCCTTTTCCATGTCAGAGTTACCCAAAATAGTAATCTGGACGCCTTATCTGCAGTTCGACTCATGTTTTAATGTAGATAACAGTCCAAAATCTGGGTGACAGATTCCTTTAAGAGCCTAATACCTGATTTTGACCAGTTTGTCTCAGGGCCACAACAATCCTTTCATATGTGCCTTTACGGCACTTCCAAGACATTTTTCAAAACTGTACAATCAACTAGCCTCAATGTGTTGTATAGTTCGGGGCTGTACTGTTCCTCTCATATATACATTAGAAATAGAGCTCTCATCTTCTTTCCAGCTGGTCCACAACCGGACTGTTTCAGCAGTCTTCATTGTTGTTTGATTATCCACATATTGCTGTATGTTCAATTTTACAGCCTAAGAGATGGACATGGTACCGACTGGCAATAAATATTCTCCTCATGCTGTATCTTGTTTGACAAGTTATAGAGAAAATATCACAATTGAACTCAAGTGGACCAAAAAGAATGGCAGTGCTTGAGGAGTGGACAGCTTCAATAGCCTGTAGACCTTAACGGCATGACCCAGCATCTCAGCCAAGCTGCCACTCCAGGCGTATGAGTCTCTTGTACTTGTTGGCAATAAATATCAATTGACCTTTTCCATTGATGTGTATGTAAAAAATTTAGAGGACCACTAGGTGCTCATGCCGCTCAGCTATTACCTTCAGTGAGAGCTGAACATTTTAAACCCCACTGCACATATGTCCAAACATATTTGTATAGAAGCTAAATGTATACTAAAAGCACATTGGTCATTAAAATGTAAGGCCATGTAAGCATATACAAAATTTCTGAAGTACGTGCCAACTGTGCATCAAAGACATGGGTGAATTTAGTCTAATACACACCTTAGATGCTGTTGACTTTAAAGTTCCTACTGCCTCTTCAGCATGAGGTTCCTCAGCAGCTGAGGTATGTATGAAAAGAAACTGTATGCTTCCCTCCTAGGAATGATTTAGAACATTTGAAACATAATCAGAGGACACCTCAGTGACTTGCTATAATGTACATTAGCTGTATTTCATATATTGCTATCTGGATGACTCCAGAAGATGAGGCATTTTTAGAGGTGCTTGGTTTAAAGGTGAGATCAACGTTTAACAAAGCTATGATTAATTTTTGAAAGCTGAGCCAAAATCTCAAACTAAGGAAGAATCTGTTGTGTTGCTGTTCTGGAAGGTTTCAATGCCATGACAATTTATCAGAAACTTATTGTAGGAGAATTATCAAAAAAGGTACAAAGGAAATGGGCTTAGGCTACTTTCACACTAGCGTTTTATAATTCCGGTATTGAGTCATAGGGGCTCAATACCGGAATAAAACACTTCAGTTTTGTCCCCATTCATTGTCAATGGGGACAAAACTGAACTGAAGACAATGGAATGCTCCTGAAAGCATTCCGTTCCGTCTTCAGACCGGAGAACAAACCGCAGCATGCTGCGGTTTGCTCTCCGGTCCAGGCATCCGCACCAAGACGGATCCGTCATGACCCCAAATGAAAGTCAATGGGGACGGATCCATTTGGTGTGACACAATGGTGAACGGATCCGTCCTCCATTGACTTTCAATGGAGTTCATGACGGATCCGTCACCTGCACACATACACACAATACACACATACAGACATAGACATACACATAAACATACACAGACACATACACATACAAATACACATACATACTTACATGCTCCCCGGCAGGTCTCCAGAGTGCAGGAGGAACAGGACGGCGCGCACAGATAACGATTCCACCAGGCACCCAGCAGAGGGCGCTGTGGGGAATTGTCATCTGTGTGCGCTGGCCTGCTTCTCCGGCGCTCTGGAGACCTGCCGGGAGCCTGTAAGTATGTATGTGTATTTGTCTGTGTATATGTGTGTCTGTGTGTATGTATGTACTGTGTGACATGTGTGGGGCCGGAGCGCGGTTCTGGCTCCACACATGTCCCTGCGGCAGTCCAGATATGGCAGCACCGTTAACCTGCCGGATCCGGGCTGCCGCTAGTGTGAAAGTAGCCTTAGTTGTCCATCGCAACCAACTGGATTCCACCTTTCACTTTTCAGAGCTCCTCTGGAAAAAGAAAGGATCAATCTGATTGGTTCCCATGGGCAACTAATCTGTTTTCCTGTGCATGAGTTTTCATAAATATCATAGTCAAGAGGTAATCTTGTAAGATCACTCTCATTTTATTCAAGTGTGATTAAATTGGGTCATTTTTTTAACCACCAGGAATAATTATATCCTGAATTTTAGTTTAAATTTCATTTTCATCACACATGCCAAGTACAAATAGATCTGTTTCGCATATAGTCCTACGTATTGTGTTTTCTGGATTCATCCATGTCCATGTGAGGAGACACATTATAGGACCAACAGAAATAGTCAAGCATTGTACTTGGCTTTCTCCGGCATCCCATAGGGAATGAATGGAGGGGCATGGCACACGCCCAACCTGCCACATCAGAAAAGGAGAACCGTTATCAGGGACAGAGGTCCCCCACAATCAATTAGTTATCCACTGTCCTGTGGATAGGGGATAATAGGTAAACTTGGCGCAACCCTTTAATATTAGGCGTGTAATTGAATTGTATAGTGCTCAATATTTCTTTATGTTTTATGCTTTTTTTCCTCCTTTGTGAAATGAAAAAAAAAGAAAAGAAATCCAGCAATTTGGCCACCACAACAGAATGTATTTGATCCCAAATCCAAAATGTTCTTGATTTTCTGTCCAAGACTTTTAATTATGAGGAATCAAATATTAAATTTAATAAATCAAACTTCCACATGTACCACATCAAGAAGTAATTTCCTACAAGATAGAATAATTGCCACAAAAAAAAGCCAAGAAATTTGAGAAAAAGAACAATAGGGAATTTGAGAACTATGGGGGTCATTTATGACCAGATGTATGTCACTTTTGTGTCGTATCTGGCGCAGATTCTGTCACATGCCATATTTTGGCAGAATCTGCAACTTCTTCTCTGGTCACGCCAGGTGGAAGGGGCGGCCTGGCAGACCCGTCTAATTCATTTTCTATGCCTGGTTTAGGTGTAGAAAATGGTCGAAATCTAAGACATCCAGGATGCTGTCTTACATTTAGAATCAGTGTTGGATGCACTGAAGTTATGTAGAGGATACCGACAGGTATAGGGGTCCTGTCCATAAAATGGCTGCTGATGGAGGGTCATGTGACCAGACAAAGCACCCCCATGTGACATCTCCTCCATTCAAATACACTGCATCTGCCATTAGCACTTACACTGTTTAGAGCAGGTTCAGTTTGATTGGTTGAGTGATGTTTCTGATTACATGACCTTCCATGAATGGCAATCTTGTGGACAGGATGTAGACTGGATGAGAACAGCACAGAAGATTCACCCAACAAGGGCATACATAATACCAACCAAGGCTATATTAGTAAGTGCCATATAATCATTTTACATACACATTGGTAAACAGTAGCCAGAAAGCCAGCCCCTTTAAAGGTGCTCATAGACCTCCAATAGCTGACTGCCTCATATACTTATACAAGCATGAATGTATTTATTAATGGGTAGCAAGGAATATCTTTGAGCAAAATATTAATAAGGTACAACTGGAGGAAAAAAACACAATCCCACCATTGTTTTAAGAGTGTCATATATGTCCTGCTCAGCTCCTCTGTGGGAGTCATGTTTAAAACCCTGACTTCCAACATACATGTACAGAGAATGTCAAAAATGGGTTGATATTAATTCACCCCACATGATTATGAAGTGCAATGTATTATGCCTGCCTTGTCAGTACTGACTTTCAGCCTATTAGACCCTGCCTCATACAGGGCCTAATAAGCTTTGGCAGTTGGCAGACCAATATGCCATTGTTAGTGTAACTCATCAGTACTCCACGATCACATTGTAGGGAGCCAGTGGATGACTGATGGAGCCCCCAGCCTCTTTGTAACCACCTATATGCTGTGGTCTCCATCGACTGTGGTATCTAGGAGGATAATGCTTTAGCACTGCTCCAGAGTCTTCCCTGTGAAGCAGCTGCTATATTTCTATAGTGGTTAATACCACATTGTATATGATCATGGAATAGTAGAGCACATACCTGTATAGATATTTTGCTTTTTGGTTCCAATTATTTCCAGCTTCATAGGAAGAATTTCCGTTTACCATCAAAAATCCCTGGGCTGTTGTGTCAAACTATCTAATCAGTTATCATTCTGCTTGTCTAAAGCCCTGACTGGCACACCTACCTATTTCGTTAGTGTTATAGGGGGTATGGAATACCTAGTTGATTAAGTTAGTAACTAGGAGGTTTGCTGTTCAGTCTATTATTGTTGGCACTCTTTTAATGAGGCCATATAGGTTGTCACATAGATTTCCCTGAAAAATCTAGAACAAAGGTATGGCTGAATACAATATGATGTCATTCCATAGAAGACTACAACTCAATGTATCACATTAAAGAGGCTCTGTCACTAGGTTTTAACCTATGTATTTAAATACATAGGTTAAAACCCCTTGACTTCTACAGTTAGAACATACCTTTATTGCAGAGTACAGCGCAGCGGTTGTGCTGAAAAAAGACCTTTAATCTTTATGTTAATGAGCCTTCGGAGCACCGGGGGGCGGGCTCTTTCTTCCTGAGCACCGCTTCTTCACCGCCCCCCGGGTCCCGAGGCTCTCTCCGATGCCGACGTCCACGCCCCTCTGAAAATTGATTGACAGCGCTAGGCCGTTTGGCCTAGCGCTGAAATCCCGCCGGCGCATGCGCAGAAGCGCTTGCAGTGCCGAACACCGCAAGCGCTTCCATCCTTGTGCGCACGCGCCGTCACTTCGCTGAACCCGGAAGTGACGGCGCGTGCGCACAAGGATGGAAGCGCTTGCGGTGTTCGGCACTGCAAGCGCTTCTGCGCATGCGCCGGCGGGATTTCAGCTGTCAATCAATTTTCAGAGGGGCGTGGACGTCGGCATCGGGGAGAGCCTCGGGACCCGGGGGGCGGTGAAGAAGCGGTGCTCAGGAAGAAAGAGCCCGCCCCCCGGTGCTCCGAAGGCTCATTAACATAAAGTTTAAAGGTCTTTTTTCAGCACAACCGCTGCGCTGTACTCTGCAATACAGGTATGTTCTAACTGTACAAGTTAAGGGGTTTTAACCTATGTATTTAAATACATAGGTTAAAACCTAGTGACAGAGCCGCTTTAACACCTGGTACTGTAAGCTTTTGGATATGCTCTTTATTTTGGGCCTGTAATAAAGAATGAAGCAGATTTTATTGTGGAGATAAGATCAGAAATGTGTTTTCAATGTGTTTTCTTTGCAACATATTTCTCTGGTACATATATAAACTTTTCTATACAAACATAAATTGTGGTTGTGACATAATAGACTTAAGTATATAAACATAATAAGAAAAAGTGCTATTTTCTCTTCTGATAGGTGCAGTTGTTTATGCCATTTGTGCAGCCAGCCTGCTGCCAGCACTGGAGGTGTATTACCATACAGTCTAATATGACAGCCAAAGAAAATTGGCTGGCACTGTAGATAGTGAAAATTCTTGCATATCTGGAATACATAACTGGATAACCAGCACTGAGAAATTATAAAACCTCATAAATTCTCATAATTAAATTTAGCTTATAAAATATAGAGCTATTGTTAATTAATACATATTGAATACTAATGATGAGGAATGTTACCTAAGGCCTCATTCACATGTCAGTGTTTGATCAGTGATTTCCATCAGTGAATATGAGACAAAACCAGGTGCGGCTATAAACACAGAACAGGGGCAGATCTTTCCCTTATACCTTATGTCTGTGGAGGCTCCACTTCAGGTTTTGCCTCACAATCACTGATGGTAATCAGTGACCAAACACTGACATGTGAATAAGGCCTAACAGCGTAATTAGAAGTTCAATAAGACACAATTAAAATTGTTCTTAGGTTAATTCTGACAATATGTGGGGAGTTTCAAATTTCCGTTTGATGTCCTTCAGGGAGGCAGAATATGGAAGTCGAGGTACAAAAATGTCAATCATACAGATTTATTCTTGTTAAAATCTCACATAATGGGGTAGATGTAGTAAAACTGGTGCAAAGGAAATCTGGCTTAGCTGCCCATAGCAACCAATCAGATTCTACCTTCTATTTTTTAGAGCAGCTTTGGAAAATGAAAGGTGGAATCTGATTGGTTGCTATGGGCAACTAAGGCAGTTTTGATAAATCTCCCCCAATGTGTAATGTGTTCCAGAGTACAATCCCTACATTCTGATCTTGTCTGAAGAATGCATTTTTTTCTGAAGTACATTACATTGGTGATTCTAATAAGAATAAGTCAATCCATTTCTTCTTCTTCTGAATTGCTATACTGCTGGTACCAGGTGAGGATTTCTGAAGACAGAGCACAGACACAATACATGCTAAACTCGGTGTGCCTATTAAGCAAGGAATCTATGGCTCTTCCACTACTGTTCTTATATACTGCACTATGAGACGCTTAATTTATTTTAGCGTCATTTTGCATGAGGTGCTGATAATATCATTTGAGCTCCTTCCAATATTGCATTGACAAAAAATAGGAGCCTTTGTAGCACCGATGGCTACTACCACAAAGGGGGAGATCCAGGCAAAAATAAAGCAAAAGCAAAATTAAAGGGGTATTCTCATCTGGGACATTGATCTCATATCACTAAGATATGCCATCAATGTCAGATAAGTGCAGGTCCCACAATTCTATATCCAGAGCAGGGCCGCCAAAGTAAAGGAAAGCACACCGAGCATGTGTGGCTACTGTCTTGCTCTCCATTCACTGCTATAGGACTTCAGAAAATAGTCAAGCTGAGTGTGCTTGGCTATTTTCTGAAGTCTTATTGCGGTACATGGAGAGCAATGTGCACAAGCGTGGCCACCACTCCATTTACCGCTATGGGACTGCCACTCTCCCTTCACATAGGTGGTGTGACCCACACCTGCCTGATATTGATGGCATATCCTTGAGATATGCCACCACTGTCCCAGAATCGAATAATACTCTTAACTTCTAAAATGCTTTGTTTGCAGATATTTTTCTTCTGCCTGTGATAAACTACAATTATTTTTGTTGGCATCAGTTCAATTGTGTTTTGTACCATGAACACAAATTGTGCCAGAGCAAGCTTACTTTTCACGATAGTTTGCCGCAACTCAAACCTGAAGGTGAGAGAAACGTGAGTTTTGTTAGTTATTTGAGATGGGTACACTATGAACTCTACGGAGCTATGTTCTCTATTAACATCCCTAGTCTATTACTGGCCAGTGTTCTCAGTTACATCCTTCATGTGGGTGCCAGTTCTGGGTGTGCTGCCCAATGACCAATAATCTTCATTATGTGGATGTCTCTGTTTGGTAACAGGTTATTTCCCATTCCCCATGTTTATGTAAATTGTATTTATTTCTACTCTTGTTAATCTCAGGTAAAAGGTCACACTTTTCCTTGGACAATAAATATTGTATGATGGGACTTGAGCTTTGTGGAGGCACGCAGGAGTCCTTGTGGCTTTGCACTGAATGGTACTTTTCCAAGTATTTTTCCAATGTTTCGTTTGATCAGAAGAGAATAAACATAATCTTATTATTATGGTTCTAATGCTGGTCATACACATTAGACAAAAGTCGATGGGAAAGGCCTACATTGTAATGTGTATGAGGGAGGAAGCAGAGTATGAAGCCAGAAGCACAGTTTCATCCATCATGTAGTGGCCATGCCAGGTGACTGCAGCTCAGCTCCCATTCAAGTGAGTTATCATTTACAGGGGTTTCCCGGGAGTAAAATATTCATGAACCATCCTCAGGATAGGTTATCTATATCTGATCAGTGGGTGTTCAATTCCTGGCACCACCATCAAATAGCTGTTTAAAAAGGCCACAGTGCTCAAGCGAGTTCCCCCACTTCTTCCTAGGCCAGTGAAGTCACGTTCATCAGTTCATGTGCAGCTCAGTTCAATTCAAGTGAATGGGCCCAGGGCTACAATACAAGCACAGTCACTGTACATTTTATGGTGCTGATCTTGGTATGCTGTGATCAGCACTCACACTGACAGGAGCGCCGTGGACTCTTCAAATAGCTGATCAGTGAGGGTACTGTAAGTCTGACCCCCATCAATCAGATATTGATGACCTATCCTGGCCGAGGTCATCAATATTGAACTCCAGGAAAAACCCTTTGATCATGACTAGAGATGAGCGAGTAGTGAAATATTCGAAAGTTCGAAATTCGATTCGAATAGACCGCGAAATTCGACTATTCGACCGAATATCGAATCTCATTAAAGTCTATGGGGAAAAAATGCTCGCCACTTGGAAATCTCAATTCGACCACTTGGAGGTCACCAAGTCCACCCTGAAACCTCAGAAAAGGATGCCAACACTGCTGGAATGCAACTGGGACAGCAGGGGAAGCATGTCTGGGTGCATATAACGCGCCCAAGTCGCACTATTACGCCACTATCACAGCCTCTCAACAATACACTCCAAAGACAATGTAACCTCTCTGTAAAGTGAGACCATACAAGGAAACCTTCTTTCCTCTACATTGCCATGGACCCCAAGCCAAACTAGACAAAAAAGAAGATGAAATTCTGCACCCCTTAAAATCACGTTGCCTATGACAACCAAAGATGGCATAGGCAAGGGGGAAAGCAAATAGACCCCACCCCTAATTGTCATTGTGTGTGTGTGTGAAATGTGGTCAGACATGTCTTCTTTAAAATGTAAAAAACAACTCAAACACATGCAGAAGCCTTAAAATGCCCAAATTGTTGGCGCTAGAGATGTCAGTGACCCGACCTGGCCCAGTGTCATGTCTAGCAGGTAAAGCAGTGGGGATGTTGAGGGATGCGTAGGACCGCAAAAGGCAGGAAGAGGCCGTGGGCTGGCCAGAGGCTCATGGAAAATTTTGTGGAGGCCCAAGAGGTGAGACGTCTTAAAAATTGTGTGGAGGCTAAAGAGGTGAGACCTCTTAAAAATTATGTGGAGGCCCAAGAGGTGAGACGGGTTAAAAATTATGTGGAGGCCCAAGAGGTGAGACCTCTTAAACATTTTGTGGAGGCCCAAGAGGTGAGACCTCTTAAAAATTATGTGGAGGCCCAAGAGGTGAGACCTCTTAAAGATTTTGTGGAGGCCCAAGAGGTGAGACCTCTTAAAGATTTTGTGGAGGCCCAAGAGGTGAGACCTCTTAAAAATTATGTGGAGGCCCAAGAGGTGAGACCTCTTAAACATTTTGTGGAGGCCCAAGAGGTGAGACCTCTTAAAAATTATGTGGAGGCCCAAGAGGTGAGACCTCTTAAAAATTATGTGGAGGCCCAAGAGGTGAGACCTCTTAAAGATTTTGTGGAGGCCCAAGAGGTGAGACCTCTTAAAGATTTTTGTGGAGGCCCAAGAGGTGAGACCTCTTAAAGATTTTGTGGAGGCCCAAGAGGTGAGACCTCTTAAAAATTATGTGGAGGCCCAAGAGGTGAGACCTGTTAAAAATTATGTGGAGGCCCAAGAGGTGACACCTCTTAAACATTTTGTGGAGGCCCAAGAGGTGAGACCTCTTAAAGATTTTGTGGAGGCCCAAGAGGTGAGACCTCTTAAAAATTATGTGGAGGCCCAAGAGGTGAGACCTGTTAAAAATTATGTGGAGGCCCAAGAGGTGACACCTCTTAAACATTTTGTGGAGGCCCAAGAGGTGAGACCTCTTAAAGATTTTGTGGAGGCCCAAGAGGTGACACCTCTTAAACATTTGTGGAGGCCCAAGAGGTGAGACCTCTTAAAAATTATGTGGAGGCCCAAGAGGTGAGACCTCTGAAAAATTATGTGGAGGCCCAAGAGGTGAGACCTCTTAAAGATTTTGTGGAGGCCCAAGAGGTGAGACCTCTTAAAGATTTTTGTGGAGGCCCAAGAGGTGAGACCTCTTTAAAATTATGTGGAGGCCCAAGAGGTGAGACCTCTTAAAAATTATGTGGAGGCCCAAGAGGTGAGACCTCTTAAAGATTTTGTGGAGGCCCAAGAGGTGAGACCTCTTAAAGATTTTGTGGAGGCCCAAGAGGTGACACCTCTTAAACATTTTGTGGAGGCCCAAGAGGTGAGACCTCTTAAAAATTATGTGGAGGCCCAAGAGGTGAGACCTCTTAAAGATTTTGTGGAGGCCCAAGAGGTGAGACCTCTTAAACATTTTTGTGCAGGCCCAAGAGGTGAGACCTCTTAAAAATTATGTGGAGGCCCAAGAGGTGAGACCTCTTAAACATTTTGTGGAGGCCCAAGAGGTGAGACCTCTTAAAAATTATGTGGAGGCCCAAGAGGTGAGACCTGTTAAAAATTATGTGGAGGCCCAAGAGGTGACACCTCTTAAACATTTTGTGGAGGGCCCAAGAGGTGAGACCTCTTAAAGATTTTGTGGAGGCCCAAGAGGTGACACCTCTTAAACATTTTGTGGAGGCCCAAGAGGTGAGACCTCTTAAAAATTATGTGGAGGCCCAAGAGGTGAGACCTCTTAAACATTTTGTGGAGGCCAAGAGGTGAGACCTCTTAAACATTTTTGTGCAGGCCCAAGAGGTGAGACCTCTTAAAATTATGTGGAGGCCCAAGAGGTGAGACCTCTTAAAAATTATGTGGAGGCCCAAGAGGTGAGACCTGTTAAAAATTATGTGGAGGCCCAAGAGGTGACACCGCTTAAACATTTTGTGGAGGCCCAAGAGGTGAGACCTCTTAAAAATTATGTGGAGGCCCAAGAGGTGAGACCTCTTAAAAATTATGTGGAGGCCCAAGAGGTGAGACCTCTTAAACATTTTGCGGAGGCCCAAGAGGTGAGACCTCTTAAAAATTATGTGGAGGCCCAAGAGGTGAGACCTCTTAAACATTTTGTGCAGGCCCAAGAGTGAGACCTCTTAAAAATTATGTGGAGGCCCAAGAGGTGAGACCTGTTTAAAAATTATATGGAGGCCCAAGAGGTGAGACCTCTTAAACATTTTGTGGAGGCCCAAGAGGTGAGCCATAAATATATAAATTTTTCTTATTTACGGAGCAATTCTACGGCGGTTAAGGAGGAGGAGGTGGAGGAGGAAATGGCACTTCATACAGATGGCACTTCACTTTTGGCTGCTTTCCACGGTTGGAGAAGCAAAGTCCGGGTCAATCCACTTGCTGTTCATTTTGATTAGCGTCAGCCTGTCCGCACTGTCGGTTGACAGGCGGCTGCGCTTATCGGTTATAATGCCCCCGGCTGCGCTGAACACCCTTTCTGATAGCACGCTGGCGGCAGGGCAGGCAAGCACCTCCAAGGCGTACAGGGACAGTTCCAGCCACGTGTCCAACTTGGAGACCCAGTAAGTGTAGGACGCCGAGGGATCGGGGAGGACAGGGGTACGGTCTGCCAGGTACTCCCGCAACATCCGCCGATACTTGTCCCTCCTGCTGATAGCGGGCCCCGCAGTGATGGAAGTTGCACGAGGGGGTGCCATGAACGTGTCCCACACCTTGGAGAGTGTTCCCCTGGTGGCTGTGGGCCTGATTGATGTTGTGGGACTCTGGGAGACCCTCTCCTCTCTGCGCCAGCGATGGTGGGTGGGAAAATCTCCATCATGTTCTGCACGAGTTCCCTCTGGTATTCCAGCAATCGATTCGTCCTCTCCTCTACCGTAATAAAAGAAGAGACGTTATCTTTATACCGGGGGTCCAGGATTGCGAAGACCCAGTACAGTTTGTTCTCCACTATCCGGACAACACGTGTGTCCCGGGAAAAGCAGCCCAGCATGAAGTCAGCCATGTGTGCCAGACTCTGAATAGGCATGACCTCACTGCCCCCACCAGAAGGATCACTTGCCATTTCCTCCTCTTCCTCTTCCGCCTCCTCTCCGCCCCATCCGCGCTGAACCAATGGGACGCACACAGCCTGACTGCTACCCTCGCCGCCAGCATCCTCCTCCTCTTCCACAGCCACCTCCACGTCGTCCTCCTCCTCATCCTCCTCCTCCTGCAACTGCCACCGTGAAGCAGACAAAAGTGTGGTCTGACTGTGTAGCTCCGTTGCGTCTCCTCCTACCCCCGTCTCCTCTGTTGTGCAATGCATTCTCCCTTATTGCGATGAGCGATCTTTAAGGACGCATAGGAGCGGGATGGTTACGCTCACTATAGCGTCCTCGCTGCTGACCTTCTTGGTGGACTCCTCAAAGATACGCAGTACATCGCATATGTCTGCCATCCATGGCCACTCGTGGTTGGCAACTGAGGGAGCTGAGTTGGAGGCACGCGTGGGATTCATAATCTGGTACTCCATCAATGCTCTCTGCTGCTCACCACACCCTGGCCAACATGGAATAGGTGGAATTCCAGCGAGTCGGCAGGTCGCACAACAGCCGATGTTCAGGCAAATGGAGGCGTTGCTGGAGTTTTTTTAAGCTAGCAGCAGCTACAGTTGACTTCCGAAAGTGAGCGCACAAGCGCCGCACTTTCACCAGTAGCTCTGCCAGGTTGGGGTAAGTCTTTAGAAATTTTTGGACTACCAGATTAAAAACGTGGGCCAGGCATGGTACGTGATCGAGTTCGGCAAGCTCCAGAGCCGCCACCAGGTTACGGCCGTTATCGCACACGACCATGCCTGGTCCTAGCTGCAGCGGCGACAGCCACATCTCCGTCTGCTGCAATATGGCGTCCCTCACCTCTGGGGCGCTGTGCTTCCTGTCGCCCAAGCTGATGAGCTTAAGCACCGCCTGCTGACGTCTCCCCGCGCCAGTGCTGCAACGCTTCCAGCTAGCGGCTGAGGGCGATGTTAAGGCAGAGGAGGAGGAGGAGGAGGGAGGAGGGGGGTTTATCAGAACCCATGCTGGCAATCTTGGGCGGGGGTGGTAGGTAGGCCGTCTCTGTTTGCGACCCCGTCCCCGCTTCCACTACATTCACTCAGTGTGCCGTCAAAGAGATGTAGCGTCCCTGGCCCGCAAGCGCTTGTCCACGAGTCGGTGGTCAAGTGGACCTTTGCGCTGACTGCGTACCTCAGGGCCCGCCTGATGTTACGCGACACGTGCTGGTGCAGGGCGGGGACGGCACTCCGGGAAAAGTAGTGGCGGCTAGGGACGGAATAGCGAGGTGCGGCAGCCGCCATCAGGTCGCGGAAGGCCTGCGTCTCCACAAGCCTAAACGGCAACATCTCCAGGGCCAGCAGTTTGGAGATGTGGCAGTTTAAGGCTTGGGCTTGGGGGTGACTCGAGGCGTACTTCCGCCTGCGGTCGAACGCCTGCGAGATGGACAGTTGATGGGACGAGGAGTGTGAAGGTGCAGGCGAAGAGGCGGGGGAAGGGGAGGCTGAAGGAGAAGGGCCCCAAAGTAGCCGAGGCAGAGGCAGATGTGGAGGTGTCCTGGCTGGAGGTCTGGACCGCAGTGGCAGCACACCAACAAAGGGGAAGAGGCAGTGGCAGCAGGACCGGGCGCAGGTTGTATTGCGTTTGCTCTCTCCCACTCAGCCCAGTGCTTGACTTCCAAGTGACGCCGCATGCCTGAGGTGGTCAGATTGCTCTTCTCAGAGCCCTACTCAGTTTGAGTGGCAGAGTGTGCAAACTGCGCTCAGTTTGTCATCCGCACAAACATTAAAAAATCTCCACACCACAGAAGTACGAGGCCTCGATTGGGGAGCTTCGCGCGACTGCCCGCTGCCGGGAACAGCTTCGGCCGTGCTGGCTGTGGCCTCACTACTCTGTCTGGACTGTCCTCTGCCTCTGGACATCCCTCTGCCTGTGGACATCCCTCTGCCTCTGGACATCCCTCTGCCTCTGGACATCCCTCTGCCTGTGGACATCCCTCTGCCTGTGGACATCCCTCTGCCTCTTGCTGCCTTTTCGTGCTGCGCAGACCACCACCTCTCCACTGCTTTCCCCGCTGGACATCACCCCTGGCCAAGTGGGGTCGGTCATTTCGTCATCCACCACCTCCTCTTCCTCACTCTGCTCCTCCTCCTGCCCACTGGACATTCCAACAGCCTCCCTTGATGGCAACTGCGTCTCATCATCATCATCGCTCATGATAACAGATGCTGGTTCAGGGTCCACATCAGCAGGACGATGGCGAAAACTCAAGTGTTTGGGCATCACTACAAACAAATTCCTCTGCTAGCTCCTGGGATTCTTCCGGCACATCTGAAAAAGGACCTGAAAAGAGCTCCTGGGAGGGGTCAAGGGTGGGATGACTCTGTTGGCCAGGTGTGGAGGAAGGAGGGTCAGAGTGAGACTGTGTGGATGACTGGCTGGTGGACAACTGTGTGGAAGCGCTATCGGCTATCCATTGCACCACCTGTTCAACCTGCTCAGGCCTCAACAGCGGTGTAACCCGCCCCCTGCTTAACTGTCCCATAAAGGCAGGGATTCTGGATGAGCGGGATCCTGGCTGACCCTCACCAGCACGCATTGTATCCCCACTGGCTTCAACAAGGCCCCAACAGCATTTCCGCGCCCCCGTCCTCGTCCACGTCGTCCGATTCCGCTAGCCCCCCTCCGCATTTTATTTTTTTTTTGTTGCAAATACAATATTTGGGTATATAATTAGGTATGTGAAATATTTTAGCAAGAGAACGCACAGTACAGTGGCCAATTAAAAGGCCTAGATATTGTATATTTCAAGGTACACAGCCGTGTAGTAACTGAACAGACGGTGGGTATTTACACCAGGTATGTGAAATAATTTAGCAAGAGAACGCACAGTACAGTGGCCCAATTAAAAAGGCCCTAGATATTGTAATATTTCAAGGTACACTGCCGTGTACTAACTGTACAGACCGGTGGGTATTTACACCAGGTATGTGAAATAATTTAGCAAAGAGAACGCACAGTACAGTGGCAATTAAAAGCCCTAGATATGTTATATTTCAGGTACACAAGCCGTGTAGTAACTGAACAGACGGTGGGTATTTACACCAGGTATGTGAAATAATTTAGCAAGAGAACGCACAGTACAGTGGCCCAATTAAATGGCCTAAGATATTGTATATTTCAAGGTACACAGCCGTGTAGTAACTGAACAGACGGTGGGTATTTACACCAGGTATTGTGAAATAATTTAGCAAGAGAACGCACAGTACAGTGGCCAATTAAAAGGCCTAGATATTGTATATTTCAAGGTACACAGCCGTGGTAGTAACTGAACAGACGGTGGGGTATTTACACCAGGTATGTGAAATAAATTTAGCAAGAGAACGCACCAGTACAGTGGCCAATTAAAAGGCCTAGATATTGTATATTTCAAGGTACACAGCCGTGTAGTAACTGAAACAGACGGTGGGTATTTACACCAGGATGTGAAATAATTTAGCAAGAGAACGCACAGTACAGTGGCCAATTAAAAGGCCTAGATATTGTATATTTCAAGGTACACAGCCGTGTAGTAAACTGAACAGACGGTGGGTATTTACACCAGGTATGTGAAATAATTTAGCAAGAGAACGCACAGTACAGTGGCCAATTAAAATGGCCTAGATATTGTATATTTCAAGGTACACAGCCGTGTAGTAACTGAACAGACGGTGGGTATTTACACCAGGTATGTGAAATAATTTAGCAAGAGAACGCACAGTACAGTGGCCAATTAAAAGGCCTAGATATTGTATATTTCAAGGTACACAGCCGTGTAGTAACTGAACAGACGGTGGGTATTTACACCAGGTATGTGAGAAATAATTTAGCAAGAGAACGCACAGTACAGTGGCCAATTAAAATGGCCTAGATATTGTATATTTCAAGGTACACAGCCGTGTAGTAACTGAACAGACGGTGGGTATTTACACCAGGTATGTGAAAATAATTTAGCAAGAGAACGCACAGTACAGTGGCCAATTAAAATGGCCTAGATATTGTATATTTCAAGGTACACAGCCGTGTACTAACTGAACAGACGGTGGGTATTTACACCAGGTATGTGAAATAATTTAGCAAGAGAACGCACAGTACAGTGGCCAATTAAAAGGCCTAGATATTGTATATTTCAAGGTACACAGCCGTGTAGTAACTGAACAGACGGTGGGTATTTACACCAGGTATGTGAAATAATTTAGCAAGAGAACGCACAGTACAGTGGCCAATTAAAAATGCCTAGATATTGTATATTTCAAGGTACACAGCCGTGTAGTAACTGAACAGACGGTGGGTATTTACACCAGGTATGTGAAATAATTTAGCAAGAGAACGCACAGTACAGTGGCCAATTAAAAGGCCTAGATATTGTATATTTCAAGGTACACAGCCGTGTAGTAACTGAACAGACGGTGGGTATTTACACCAGGTATGTGAAATAATTTAGCAAAGAGAACGCACAGTACAGTGGCCAATTAAAAGGCCTAGATATTGTATATTTCAAGGTACACAGCCGTGTAGTAACTGAACAGACGGTGGGTATTTACACCAGGTATGTGAAATAATTTAGCAAGAGAACGCACAGTACAGTGGCCTATTAAAATGGCCTAGATATTGTATATTTCAAGGTACACAGCCGTGTACTAACTGAACAGACGGTGGGTATTTACACCAGGTATGTGAAATAATTTAGCAAGAGAACGCACAGTACAGTGGCCAATTAAAAGGCCTAGATATTGTATATTTCAAGGTACACAGCCGTGTACTAACTGAACAGACGGTGGGTATTTACACCAGGTATGTGAAATAATTTAGCAAGAGAACGCACAGTACAGTGGCCAATTAAATGGCCTAGATATTGTATATTTCAAG